>JAWZYT010001100.1:0-30710 GCA_034508575.1 Petrolisthes manimaculis
TGTGTGTGTGTTCATCAGCGGCTGCACGCAATTTAACTCCGACCATTTCCTCAGTCGTACAAAAAATTAAACTGGAAAATAAAACCGATGTTATTTTTTACTGTTGGAGCGGTGAGCTATTTATTTTTTCATTGTTATTGATTTGTCTCTTGCGTGTGTGTGTGTGTGTGTGTGTGTGTGTGTGTGTGTGTGTGTGTGTGTGTTAAAGAGAGAGAGAATGTGTGTGTGTGGGTGTATGTGTGTGTGTGTGTGTGTGTGTGTGTGTGTGTGTGTGTGTGTGTGTTAGTGGGCGATTGTGTGTGTAAAAGAGAAAGAGAAAATGAGAGAGAGAGTGCGTGTGTGAGTGTATGTTAGTGTGTGTAAAAGAGAGAGAGATGGAGAGAGAGAGAGAGAGAGAAAGAGAGAGAGAGAGAGAGAGAGAGAGAGAGAGAGAGAATGTGTGTGTGTGTATGTTAGTGAGCGATTGTGTGTGCGTGTGCGTGAATAAGGGTAATGTAAGTATTGATGTGTGTACTGTATGTGTGTAATGTGTGTGTGTAACTATATGTGTGCTATGCATATAATACTAAGCATATCTTACACACACACACGCACACACACACACACACACACACACACACACACACACACACACACACACACACACACACACACACACACACACACACACACACACACACACACACATAAGGAATTGGCTACACATACACAAACACACACGTACACACATACATACAAGGGTTAATAGGCTACATACATACACACACACACACACACACACACACACACACACACACACACACACACACACACACACAAACACACACACACACACACACACATACACAATCAGAATAGCCAACCACACACACACACATACACACTAGTATGCCAGTATAGGTCACACACACACACACACACACACACACACACACACACAATCACACACACACATACACATACACTAGTAATGCCAGTATAGTCCCACACACACACAGACACACACACACACACACACACACACACAAACACACACACACACACACACACACAATAGTAATGCCAGTATAGTCACACACACACACACACACACACACACACACACACACACACACACACACACACACACACACACACACACACACACACACACACACACGTAATCGGCAGTCTGGTCCCATTCGTCCCTCACGAGGCTCACAAAACTGAACAGAATGGAACCCAGGTAATACCACGCTAATACAATGGTCAGTCTGTGTACACGGGGATAGTCTCTATATAGGTGTGTGTCTGTCTGTCTATCACACACACTCTCTATATATATGTCTCTCTCTCTCTCTCTCTCTCTCTCTCTCTTACACACACACACTCTCTCTCTGTCTCATTCTCTCTCTCTCTCTCTCTAATACAATGGTCAGTCTGGTACACGGTGATATGCACTATATAGCTCTGTGTCTGTCTATATGTGTCTCTCTGTCTCTGTGTCTGTCTGTCTCTGTGTCTGTCTCTCTCTCTGTCTGTCTGTCTGTCTGTCTGTCTGTCTGTCTCTCTCTCTCTCTAATACAATGGTCTAAAACAATACACGGTGATATTCTCTATATAGGTGTGTGTCTGTCTCTCTCTGTATCTATATATGTGTCTGTGTCTGTCTCTGTGTCTGTCTGTCTCTCTCTCTCTCGCTAACACAATGGTCAGTCTGGTACACGGTCATAGTCTCTATATAGCTCTGTGTCTGTCTATATGTGTCTCTCTGTCTCTCATACACACTCTCTATATATATGTCTCTGTGTCTCTCTGTGTCTGTCTGTCTGTGTCTGTCTGTCTGTCTCTCTCTCTCTAACACAATGGTCAGTCTGGTACACGGTCATAGTCTCTATATAGGTGTGTTGTGTCTCTCTGTCTGTCTCTCTGTCTCTCTCTGTATCTATATCTGTCTCTCTCTCTCTGTCTGTCTGTCTGTCTCTCTGTCTCTGTCTGTCTGTCTGCCTCTCTCTTTCCATTGCCTTGCTCGCTCACACACATTCCCACACACACATTCCCACACTCTCTCTCTCTCTCTCTCTCTCTCTCTCTCTCTCTTTACCCAGTTCTCCCACTCTCATTATATGGAAAAAGGTCCTTAAATACACACACATATATATATTTATAAATTTAACGATTGATTTTTAATTACGTTTAAAAACATATAATTATTATACGAATATCTACAGTAGGAATACAGGCAATTGGACCACACACACACATACACAGTCTCTCTCTCTCTCTGTCTCTCTCTCTCTCTCCCTCTCTCACACACACACACACACTGGGAATAAGGGGCATGCTTGCTAAATGGATTGAGAATTGGCTACTGACCGGCGCCAAAGAGTAGTAATCAATGGGGAAGCCTCAAGTTGGGCATCAGTCACAAGTGGGGTTCCTCAAGGTTCAGTTCTAGGTCCATTACTCTTTATAATCTACATTAATGATATAGATGTGGGCATTGTCAGTCGAATTGCAAAATTTGCTGATGACACCAAGTTAGGGTGTAATGCTTCATCATTTGAAAAGGTAGAACAATTACATAAAGACCTAGAGAAAGTAGGAAAGTGGTCTGAACGATGGCAGATGCCATTCAATTTGGACAAGTGTAAAGTGATGCACATAGGTCCAGCCAACCAGAGAGCCAGTTACTCTCTGTTGGGAAGTGAAATTAGTAGTACTGACTTGGAGAAAGACTTAGGTGTACTGATCAGCAGTGACCTCAAATTCTCCAAGCAGTGCCTCGCAGTAGAGAAGAAAGCCCAGAGGCTTCTTGATTACATAAAGAGGCAATTTAGATTTAGAAACAAAGATATCTCTTTGTACAAATCTTTGGTTCGGCCACATCTGGAATATGTTGTGCAGTTCTGGTCACCGACTCTCAAGAAATACATTGCGAGGCTTGAGAGAGTCCAGGCTAGGGCCACCAAACTGATCCCATCAATTAAACACATGGGCTACCAGAGAAGGCTGCAGGCACTAGGTCTCTTCTCATTAGAGACCAGACGCTTGAGAGGTCAACTAATTGAAGTGTTCAAAATCCTTCGTGGATATGAAAACATTGATTATCAGTGCCTGTTTAGCTTAAACACTAATGCAACTAGAAACCATGGATGGAAACTAGACTTGAAACGCTTCCGCCACAATACGTTAGGTAATTTCTTCACATATAGAATCTGCAATGTCTGGAATCAGCTACCAGCAGAGGTAGTTGATAGTTCATCGATAGAACAGTTCAAGAAACAGTTAGACAAAGTTCTAATAAGCCTGTTAGAGTTAACTTAATTGTTTCCTCCTTTCCTGTACACATATTTCCTAGTCCGGCCTTTTTTCCTCCGGGTTAGGTACATTTCCATTTCCATACCCGCAATGCGGGTGGGAGAGGTGGGTGGGGAGAGCCTTCTCTTTACTATACTTTATCTCTCACTATTAGTTAGCAACTACAACTACACCTACGGTACCTCCTTGGTATGGGTCGTAAGACCTTTTGAGGTGCTACTTGTCCTTGTAACTCCTTGTAACTCTCTCTTTTTAAACACACACATTCACAAACACACGCACACACTCTCTCTCTTTCTCTCTCACACACATTCACACACACACACTCTCCTACACACTCTCTCCTACACACACACTCTCCTACACACTCTCTCCTACTCACACACAAGCATTCCTCCTTCTTTTCCATTCTCTCTCTCTCTCTCTCTCTCTCTCACACACACACACACACACAGACAGACATTCCCTCCCTCTTTTCCGTTCCGTGTCGTTCCGATCTAAATTGGTGAGGGTGAATGGGACTAATTCCACCGCGTAATGCCATAGGCTATTATACATAAAACAATCCCTCGGTGGTCTGCCCTGTGTGTGGCGGGATGGCAGTAATGTGTGTGTGTGTGTGTGTGTGTGTGTGTGTGTGTGTGTGTGTGTGTGTGTGTGTGTGTAAGAGAGAGAGAGAGTTGGAGAGAGCAGGGTAATGGGAAGAGAGAGAGAGAGAGAGAGAGAGAGAGAGAGAGAGAGACAGGGTGTATGTGTGTGACGGGATGGCAGTAATGTGTGTGTGTGTGTGTGTGTCGGGGTGGTAGTAATGTGTGTGTGTGTGTGTGTGTGTGTGTGTGTGTGTGTGTGTGTGTGTGGCGGGGTGGTAGTAATGTGTGTGTGTGTGTGTGTGTGTGTGTGAGAGAGAGAGAGAGAGTGAGAGAGAGACAGAGAGAGAGAGAATGGAAAAGAGGGAGGAATGCTTGTGTGTGTGTGTGTGTCTGTGTGTGAGAGAGAGAGAGAGTGAGAGAGAGACAGACAGAGAGAGAAGGGAAAGGAGGGAGGAATGCTTGTGTGTGTGTGTGTGTGTCTGTGTGTGTGTGTGAGAGAGAGAGATAGTGTTTATGTGTGTATGTGTGTGTGTGTGTGTGTGTGTGTGTGTGAGAGAGAGAGAAAGAAAGAGAGAGAAAGAGAGAGAAAGAAAGAGAGAGAGAGAGTTACATAGAAATACAGACCACAACAGACCTTACGGTTCACACGGGGTGATCTGATTAGAAGGTTACTGGTAGAGAATGAATTACTCCCCAGTGATAGTCGTAGATAAGGATAGCAAAGTAGAGAGAGTGTGTGTATGTGAATGTGTGTGTGTGTGAAAGAGAGAGAGAGAGAGAATGTGTGTGTGTGAATGTGTGTGTAAAAATGAGAGAGAGAGAGAGAGTGTGTGTGTATGTGAATGTGTGTGTAAAAATGAGAGAGAGAGAATGTGTGTGTGTGTGAATGTGTGTGTGTGTGTGTGTGTGTGTGTGTGTGTGTGTGTGTGTGTGTGTGTGTGTGTGTGTGTGTGTGTGTGTGTGTGTGTGTGTGTGTGTGTGTGTGTGTTATAATTGATTGATGGATTATTATAGAATGATCAGATATAAAAAAAAAAAAAAAAGTATTGAACACACCCCCTGGTAAATAAAAAAACCCATGGATCTGAGAGGAGTTATATCCCTATGATTATATTACAAGTTTTCATTCGTGTCTCCCATATTCTTTTTACAGTCGTATTATTCTGCCAACCAAACATTCACTCGGGAAATTACCAGTGTCAGGGATTTTGTTAAATAATTTGTGTGTGTGTGTGTTGTGTGTGTGTGTGTGTGTGTGTGTGTGTGTGTGTGTGTGTTGTGTGTGTGTGTGTTGTGTGTGTGTGTGGAAGGAGAGAAAGGTAACGTAAATAGGAGGGAAGGTATGTGAGGGAGAGGGAGGGTAGGTGGAAGAGGAGAGGGAGAGAGTGGAATGGGAGGTTGGCAGAGTGAGCGAGTGGAAGAGTAGGGTGGTAGAGAAACTGAGAAAAAAAATGAAAGACAGGGAATGATAAAAGACGTTTGAATTGACGAAAGGAGTGATTGATTGATGGATATTAGGCTTGGCAACATTAGGCTTGGCAACATGGACCTATAGCGCCAGAAAAAAGGTGATAGAGAGGTGTGACAGCAAGCAGGAAGGAAATAAAATGAAAAGAGGGACAGGCGATTCCCGTTGGGGGGGTTGACGAAAGGAAACGGAAGGATTGGAGAACAGGAGTAAGTTGAGGTATAGAGGAGATGAAGAGTGAGGAGAGAAAGGGAGTAACAGAGGAGCTACTGTAGGATGGGGAAGAACAGTAAGGTAAGGTATAGAGGAGATGAAGAGTGAAGGGAGAAAGGGAGTAACAGAGGAGCTACTGTAGGGTGGGGAAGAACAGTAAGGTAAGGTATAAGGAAGGAAGGAAGGAAGGAAGGAAGGAAGGAAGGAAGGAAGGAAGGAAGGAAGGAAGGAAGGAAGGAAGGAAGGAAGGAAGGAAGGAAGGAAGGAAGAATAGTAAGGTGAGGTATAGGGAAGGAAGGAAGGAAGGAAGGAAGGTAGAGAAGGAAGGAAGGAAGGAAGGAAGGAAGGAAGGAAGGAAGGAAGGAAGGAAGGAAAAATAGTAAGGTAAGGTATAGGGAAGGGAGGAAGGGAGGAAGGAAGGAAGGAAGGAAGGAGAGGTTAGGCTGCAGAACAATCAATGGATAATGGACCCACGCTGTTCTGTTTGTCTGTCTGTCTGTATGTGTCGCAGGTACTCGTTCGTGCATGTATCTTTCTGTCTGTGTTCTTTAATATTTCTCTCTCTCTCTCTCTCTCTCTCTCTCTCTCTCTCTCTCTCTCTCTCTCTCTCTCTCTCTCTCTCTCTCTATCTATCTATCTATCTATCTATCTATCTATATCTGTGTGTGTGTGTGTGTGTGTGTGTGTGTGTGTGTGTGTGTGTGTGTGTGTGTGTGTGTGTCTGTCTGTCTGTCGTATAATGTGTCCAAGAATTATATGGGAATGACAGATAAAAGTATATATATATGGGATTGTCCTTCATCATTTGTACAGTTGCCTCCAAAAATTATCGAGACACCACCTGCTAGACTCGAGGAGGTAGTGTCCCGAAAATTTTGGAGGCAACTGTACACCCGGGGGCTGATGGTCGTAGGAACCACAACTAACATATCATTATTCAACAACAAACATCTACCCGTGAGGCAACTTTGTAATGGACCAGAGTACTGTACAGTTGCCAAAAAATTTACTGCGACAACTCTTGATACAACATTAAATATATTAATGTCCATAGTTGTTTGTAGGGATATATTATAAGTATGTATTACAGAAGGATATGTATATTTCCTTCTGTTATACATGCTATATTATAAGTATGTATTACAGAAGGATATGTATATTTCCTTCTGTTATACATGCTATATTATAAGTATGTATTACAGAAGGATATGTATATTTCCTTCTGTTATACATGCTATATTATAAGTATGTATTACAGAAGGATATGTATATTTCCTTCTGTTATACATGCTTATAGTCCCTACATATAGTTGTGGATATTACTAGGTATAAAGTTCTATCAAGATTTGTCGCAATACCTTTTTTGGCAACTGTACGTATATTACATTCGCTATACAAGGAATGTTTCCCAAATTTTCCTAAATCATAAAAGTTTTATCCAAAAGTTTGAAAAATTATTTTGATTTAGGCGAAAACCCACATTATTATATTAAGGAGGTAATTCACTTTTGTTACATTGGAGTGCCTTGATTCCTCCAAAGTATGCCACGAAACAGGACCAGGAAAGCTAAAATAATGGTGTTCTGTTGCTTGGAATAGTTTGGAGGATTCAGTAACTCCAAATTTACCAACACCTAATTTCCTCCTTTAATTATAAGGGACCCTGTGATGTAGTCAGAAAATTGGAGGTATACGAGTCCTTCAAATATTACCACGAAACACTTTTAATATCGAAGGAGTTTGTTTCGTGGCAAAGTTAGAAAGAATTTGTAACTTCTAATTCCCATACACGGGTGTGTGAGTAGGGGACAGGCTTTGGGGTGGACTGGGGGTGTGCGAGAATAGGGGGACAGGCTTGGGGTGGGTAGAAAGCCTGTCCCTCTATTCCCGCACCCCCCCCAACCCCCCAAAAACTCCCCAAGCCTGTCCCCTTATTCCTGCACCCTCCAAACCCCTCCAACCCCCCAAGCCTGTCCCCCTATTCCCACACCCCCTTAAAAACAAGATCCTTTTAAGATAGTCCTAACTTGGGTATCTTTTGGTCCTAACTGGTTTATCTTTTGGTCTTAACTGGCTTATCTTTTGGTATTAACTGGGATATCCTTTGGTCATAACTGGGGTATCTTTTGATCCTAACTGGGTAATCCTTTGGTATTAACTGGGGTATCTTTTGGTCCTAACTGGGGTATCTTTTTGGTCCTAACTGGGGCATCTTTTAATCCTAACCTGGACAGTGGACAACATTCTGTCTTCAACTGCGATTATCTACAATAACCAAAACACACAGTACCCAAAACCTCAAGATATAGTGAACATTTCCAAGACATTTGTGGACATACTTACCGAGAGCTGAAAGGTGCACGTTGTATCAAACATGTAATTGAAATGATATCATAATTATAAGGGATAATATGACTTCTGTGGTCGTGGAGGTTGAAGTGAGTTGTATTGTATTGTATAATGCGACAACAACCTATAGACGAAATGATGGAACTTCTTGTCCAAATTATCAGGTTTATAAATCATCATGAATATTGAACGAGACAGATATTCCACTCATTATATTTTCCTCTCTTGCCCAAAAGGGAACTATTTCTTTTGGTATCACGTCACAGTCTCTCTGTCACGGTTTGATCCGTGATCATAACGTAACGTACGTAAGTAGTAGGATGCTATATATTATATATATATTAACAAAAGGACACCACGTGTGGGGAATGTTCTATAAGGCATGGAACAGTGGTATTTTTCTCAGTCAGGAAGACAAAGACAGAGGAATTGAGTTGAGCAATTTGAAATATAGGTGCAGGCTATTAATCCCCAGGTAGACAGGGAAGGTTAGGTCAGGTGAGGTCGAGTACCCACTCACTCCATCCCGTGTCTGGAGGTACTGTTACAATTTTGCATTAATAATTATGCTATGGGGGCATCTATTACTTATTAAAATTGATTTTGAAGTGGAAGGGAATCATTTGCAAGCAGTTGCATGTTATGGGAAAAGTGATTTGCATGTATAACTAAAGTGTGAGTGACATAATGTAAACGTAGTCAAGGAATAGGCCATACGAACACGTAGATATTGGACAGTCTTGATGATGAGTCACTGGCCAGGTAGAATGGGGAGGAGTCAGTAGGGTAATTAATCTCCACCACCCATACCTTGGTTTTGAATACAAGCAGTTGGTAGCTAGACACTCGACGAAGAACACACCTCGTATCCAGCCCTCGTTGCTTTGCCTAGGGGCCTATAGTTTTAACGTAACGTCGAAATTGTTTAATTACTTTTTCACAAGACTTATTGTTAATTAACTCACTATTCATTCGCTAGACGAGAATCAGTAAGGTGTCATTTTATAGGTGAGGAGAGGGCTGGCTGGAATTACGAGTGTGTGTGTGTGTACGAGGGACAGTAAACGAGTGTGAAATTGACATTGAAATATACCAACTGGGTTGCTTGATTCCATTACTATTACGATAACGTAATTACCGTCTCCTGTGTGTGCGAGGGGAAGTGCTAGCTCGTGATAAATATATTAAAGTAAAGTAATATTACTGTCCACGTGTACTACGAGCGACCGAGGAAGCACGTGTGGAGAGGAGCGACGAGGAGTAAGTACCGTACGTATATAGCTATCTATTGGAGCGTGAACGGAAGTGTGTGTGTGTGATTATTTTATGATTGAATTTAATTATTCATTTTGTTGGCTTGGAATTTATTAATAAATAGAGAAATTGTCATTTTGTGTTGTAATTGACCATTATTGCATGCTCTATAATCATACATATATAGCAGGACGAACCCAGAAATAAATTTATTGTGTTGGAGGGAAGGATACAGGGATTATAACTCTGGGTAACTCGCTGCAGCCAACCAACGAGATTACATATTTCCAGCAAGGTAAGCTTTGGTAATTATTATAAAGCTACATTCATTGATATCTTCCAGTCCACCCCCACACTCTCCACGTTATAGGTTTGTGCAAAGAATGAACAGTCCATGAAATTTATACTGTGGTTGATGATGGTTAGAGGTTTAATTAAAAGGAGAGTATACTTTTGGTACATTGGGGTGCCTTGATTCCTCCAAAGTATGCCAGAAAACACACCCATATAAAGAAATATAATGGTATCCTGTTGCCTGGAATAATTTGGAGGAATCATAATCTCCAAAAATGTCAGAACTATACCCTCCCATTAAGGAGGAAGTACACTCGTGGTCAAATATTATAATAATCCATATAGGGGTAACTCACGTAAGAGTTTGACAGCTTCTCTCTGTTCCTTAGATGATAAACTTTCCAATGAATAGGTTAACTACCATCTTTTATTTACTACAAACAGCTAAACACTACTTAAAACAATAACACACACACACACACACGCACATACATACACACTACTTAAAACAATAACACACACACACACACACGTTAACTACCATCTTTTAATTTACTACAAGCAGCTACTACACACTACTTAAAACAATAACACACACACACACACACGTTAACTACCATCTTTTAATTTACTACAAGCAGCTACACACTACTTAAAACAATAACACACACACACACACACGTTAACTACCATATTTTAATTTAATACAAGCAGCTACACACTACTTAAAACAATAACATCATAAATTATCTTGAACGTGAAAACATTAGAAAGTAAAATATTTGAGATACCCATATGTGGATGATTACTATTAACCACGACTGTAAATATAGAGCAACTGAATCCTCCAATTTATTCCAAGCAACGTGTGACCATTAGTTTTGTTAGTCTGATTCTGATTTCCAGGCAAACTTTGGAGGATTAAAGCTCTATAATGAATAAAAGTGTATCAATAAACCTTAAATCCCGCATTCTGTAAAAAGTGGTAATTGGCTTTCAAGCTGTCGTATGTTATTCTACCCAAGTTATATATTTTATTTTTCCTTAATTAACTATCACCAATCTGGACTGTCATGCCTTCTCCACCAATATTCGTTTCAATCTTCAAACTCCATTCGATTTAAGGAGGTGTGGGAATAGGGAGACAGGCTTGGTGGGATTAGGGGTGTGTGGGAGTAGGGGGACAGGCTTGGGGTGGGTAGAAAGCCTGTCCCCCTATTCCCACACACCCCCAGTCCCCCCCCCCCAAGCCTGTCCCCCTACTCCTGCTCCCCCAAAAAAACCCCCAAGCCTGTCCTCCTACTCCTGCACCCTCCCCAGTCCCCCCCAAGCCTGTCCCCCTATTCCCACACCCCCTTAAATCATTTTCACAAACCTATTGGTGAAACACTCTCGCAAATATATGTTAATAATTACTGAAAGTCTTTCCACGTCTCTAAATGAACTTTATCAAAGAAACTATATTTTTAAAACCCTCTGAGACCACCCACTCTCTCTCTCTCTCTCTCTCTCTCTCTCTCTCTCTCTCTCTCTCTCTCTCTCATAAATATAAATAAAAACACACACGCCTCTCTCTCTCTCTCTCTCTCTCTCTCTCTCTCTCTCTCTCTCTCTCTCTCTCTCTCTCTCTCTCTCTCACATAAATACAAATACCCCCCCCCTCTCTCTCTCTCTCTATCTGTGTGTGTATGTATGTCTTCCTCTTTGGAGACACTGCTGACAGTATCACAGGTCTTTGTTAATGTCAGAGGTCATCAATTGTCCACAATTTTCACAATCATTTTTCTCCGAAACAAATTTGTAGCGACACACACGGATAAAAAAGATGAAGCCTTTCTCTCTCTCGTCTTTGAGGTAGAATTGTGGTGGAAATTTAAAGTCTCTGTTGGAAATTCTGGAGCATATGATTCCTCCAAACTATTTCATGCAACAGGATACCATTGTTTTTCTTCATCTGGGTTTGTTTCCTAGCATACTTTGGAGGAATTAAGGCACTCCAATGTACCAAATTAGAACTACCACCTTAAGGACCCTGTGATGTAGTCAGATAATTGGAGGTAAACGAGTCCTTCAAATATTGCCACGAAACACCACCTATAGGGAAGGAGCTTGTTTCGTGGCATAGTCAGGAGGAATCAAAAGCCTCCAGTTGTATACACGATTTTTTGGTGATAATGATTCCTCCAAACTCTCTCAAGCAACAGGTAACCATCATTTTTGTTCTTTTGGTCCTGTTTCCTGGCATACTTTGGAGGAATCAAGGCACTCCAATGTACCAAAAGTATACTCTCTTACCTTAATGTATCTTCAGTATAGACCAGCACTTAGCAACACTTCCAGGAATAATAAATTAGTTCATTATCTGCACATAATGTTAGTGATGATTACAGTACGTCAGAACATTAGTATATCGACTGGCTGTTGGCTCCACTCCCGCGTTTCTCCCCTCGCGTTGCCAATCGAAACATTCATATCCTTAAAGTGAAGGATATGAATGTTTCGAATTTTTTAACTTGTGGATCGGGATTTGAATTTCTGACTAGCCCAACATTGGCAACGACAGGGGAGAAACGCGGGAGTGGAGCCAACTGTACCCAGAATCGGGGCTGCTTGAGGAACTTCAACAACAACAACAACAACAACAACAACAACAACAACAACATACCAAGACAATATCAGACTTCCCAATTTACCCTAGGCTCGTCCCCCCCCCCCCAAAGTTAGTTATTTTTTTATTTTATTTTTTCTATATTAAAATAATTATTGTAATATGTGTGATATTTTGTAACCATAGCATTATTTTTTGTTATTAATTATAAATATTACGAATTATTTGCGAGTGTTATGTACAGTGGTGGTTGTGATGTAACGAGAAATTGTCACTTTCCGTTAAAAGAAAAAATAATAATAATAATTCCTCGCGGGCAGTTCCCACCAAGGAATATATATATACAGTATAGTATATTTTTCATCATATCATTGTCAACCAACATAAACTTTACTAAGGCCCGTAGTTTAAAAAAAAAAAAATTGAGGTCCCTTACTGGAGCTCTATGAATCCTCCAAACTAATCCAGGCCACAGAACGCTTCAGTGTTTCTAATAGGGAATCTGTTGCCTGGAGTAGTTTGGAGAATTCATAGAGCTCCAGAAAGGACCCTCATTTTTTTTTAAACTACGGGTGTCAGTGTTCATATTGAAAGAGAATGGCAACACGGGACAGTAAATACAAAGGGAAGAAAAGAAACGGAGGTATACATGAAGAACTGAAAAGGTTTATCTGGGGCCGAAGGGATGCCCAAACCCTTGAAGTACTGCCCACGTCTCCTCAGGTAATACTTCCCTTACGAGGTGATACTATATGTTGAGGGGGTTCGGTGTTTCACATGTGTTGCACTATACTCTGTTCAAAAATTTGTGTTCCATTTTCCTCTATCTATCTGTCTCTATTTCTATCTATATCTTTCTATCTGTCTCTATTTCTATCAATCTCTCATCTGTCTATCTATCTATCTATCTATTTCTATCTATCTAAGCATAAGAGGCCAGCGGAACACAAGTTTTGAACAGACTATAGATAAATACAATAGAGTTTGAAGGTGATGTACACTTGCCAAAAGAGGAATTGAGACAAATCTTGATGGAATTTTAACCATAGTAATATCCACAACTATTTGAAGGGACTATAAGCATGTATAACAGAAGGAAATACACATATCCTTCTGTAATACATACTTATAATCCCTACAAACAACTATAGACATTAATATATTTAATGTTGTATCAATAGTTGTCGCAATTCCTCTTTTAATAACTGTACAATTAAGTGAATATATCTCAGATTTATTAAGGGGGTGTGAGAATTAGGGGACAGGCTTGGGGGGTTTTGGGGTGTGTGGGAATTAGGGGACAGGCTTGGGGGTTTGGGGGGGTGCAGGAGTAGGGGGACAGGCTTGGGGTGGGGTGGGGTGGTAGAAAGCCTGTCCCCTACTCCCACACCCCTTTAACATTGATAAAGATTAATATACATCATACAGTATATGTGTTAAAAAAAATACAGAACAACTACATGATATTATAACAATATTGATCAAGGATGACGTTGCTTTTATGTTCTTAGTGTGCCAAATCCGTAAATGAAACTGACTTAGCGAGCGCGTGTTACTACAGTGTTTGTGTGTGTGTGTGTGTGTGTGTGTGTGTGTGTGTGTGTAAAATGGAATGGAGAGGAGAGTGGGATTGGCAATACATACATGCATACACACCTATAAAGGTGGCGGGCGGCACACGTTTCAATAACATGTTGCCTGTTTTTGTTACTCGTTTTGATACCCATTTGAAAACCAGCTGATGTGTTGTGTCAAGTTTGCCGCTCAACAACAAAACCTATTTCCACCAACACCCATTCAGAATCCTCGACAAATACAACATGAAACCTACACTGGAAACCTTTACAGACCGTCTTACTAATAATTACAGTAATGCATTTCATATTGTAAGTGATAGAGTTATAAAAGTTAAAACAAAAAAAAAGAAAGAGGGCGGGTAGGTGCACAGATAATTTGGACTGTTTACAAATACAATGAGCACTTATCTGAGTAAAAAATGTTGCTTGCCAAACTGATATTCATTTTCTGTTCTTGTTGTCTACTTTGAATAACAAAACACAAAACGAATAGCACTAACGGGATTATTGCTCTTGACAAATGCCCAGTGTGCATTCACTTTAATTATGGGGGTGTGGGAGTAGGGGATAGGCTTGAGGGGTTTTGGGGGGTGCGGGATTTAACCCCACAAGCTTTACAATTGGAAAATGTTGTTGTGTTGTGTTTTGATTCACGAGTCATTAAACCCCAAACTTCAAGAACCGTTTGGTGAGAAGAAGAAGAAGAATGTTAGTGCTTTATGGCTATGGACTCGTGTTGGTCATTAAGGCAGTCAGTGTTGTTACATCAACATATCTTCCCCCAGCCTACAAGGTTGCTATCCTTGTTTATACAGCCGGGTACCTACTTACTGCTGGGTGAACAGGGACATAGGGGGGCTTGGGAAAATGGTCCAACAATTCCACTGACCCAGGAATCGAACCCGGGATCTCTCACGTGCTAGGCTAGTGTGCTAACCATTACACCATCACCACCCCTTTTTTGTAGGTGCGTGTATACTTGCCATGTGTAGGGGGATGTAGAGAGTGAGGGAGGGAGGAAGGGGGGGGGGGGAGGTAGAGGGTGAGGGAGGGAGGGAGGGGGATGTAGAAGGTGTGTAGGGGGATGTAGAGGGTGTGTAGGGGGATGTAGAGGGTGTGTAGGGGGATGTAGAGGGTGTGTAGGGGGATGTAGAGGGTGTGTAGGGGGATGTAGAGGGTGTGTAGGGGGATGTAGAGGGTGAGGGAGGGAGGGAGGGAGGGGCAGCATAATATTCATTCCTCCAGATTCATGTTTTGCTATGACGTTCCATTTTCTCTAAGTGTCAAAGGAATGGTATTTGTTGTTGGTTGTCGTCACATTTGTAGT
This sequence comes from Petrolisthes manimaculis, assembly GCA_034508575.1. Classification (NCBI taxonomy): domain Eukaryota; kingdom Metazoa; phylum Arthropoda; class Malacostraca; order Decapoda; family Porcellanidae; genus Petrolisthes; species Petrolisthes manimaculis. Next base: position 14,981 of record JAWZYT010001100.1, read on the forward strand.
ATTGACTATTTCAATTCTGCTGCAATGTCTTTATACGATTGAAGTTGGTCAGACTATACTCTGTTCAAAATTTGTGTTCCATTTTCCTCTATCTATTTTTCTCTATTTCTATCTATATTTTTATATCTATATCTATTTCTATCTATATCTTTCTATCTATCTCTATCTGTCTCTATTTCTATCTATATTTTTATATCTATATCTATTTCTATCTATATCTTTCTATCTATCTCTATCTGTCTCTATTTCTATCTATATTTTTATATCTATATCCATTTCTATCTATATCTTTCTATCTATCTCTATCTGTCTCTATTTCTATCTATATCTTTATATCTATCTTTCTATCTATCTCTTATCTGTCTATCTATCTATCTATCTATCTATTTCTATCTATCTAAGCATAAGAGGCCAGCGGAACACAAGTTTTGAACACACTCTAGTTTGTGCTTTGTCTGACATTCTGCTCTACTGATATACCCGCTAGGCCTACTATTTTATACCCGCTAGGCCTACTATTTTATACCCGCTAGGCCTAGGCACTATTTTAGGCATTTGTTTCGAACCGTGTCTAATTGTTTTTTTGTCAGAGCTTTGAGTTTTGTGGTGTACACTCGTGATACATAATTTCTGACCAGAGTGTGAGGAGCAGAAAGCTTCGAATCGCCTGGTATTGTTCATTTCCCCCCCAACCCAGTACACCTATAGAGGCTGAGTTCGAATGCAGGGTGTGTGTGTGTGTGTGTGTGTGTGTGTGTGTGTGTGTGTGTGTGTGCCGCAAAACACTTTAAGAGGGTGCGGAAATAGGGGGACAGGCTTGGGGGTGGGGGTTTAGGGGGTTGCGGGAGTAGGGGACAGGCTAGGGGGGTTTAGGTGGGTGCAGTTTATTTTTGGGGGTTAGGGGTGTGTGGGAATAGAGGGACAGGCTTGGAGTGGGTAGAAAGCCTGTCCCCTATTCCCGCACCCCCCCAGTCCCCCCCCCCCCAAGATTATCCCCTCCTCCCACACATCCCCTTAATGAGAGACTGAGAATAAAATAAAGTGGTGGATACAAGTTGTTTTTTTCTCTCTCCCCCAACAGCAACTCTGTGGATCAGTTCAAGTCCAGATTAGACAAAGTCTTAAACCACCGTCTAGGTGTTTAAGCCGTTGTGTGAGTGTTCCTTGATGGTTTCACATGACACATTCAAGGACGGTCACATACTTGCACAACTAAACCCACAGGTACCCTCTTTGTATGGATCGTAAGGTCTTCTAGGGTACTTCTTTTCCTTGTAACTCCTTGTAACTCTCTCTCTCTCTCTCTCTCTCTCTCTCTCTCTCTCTCTACCTGTCCACCTTCAACCTTGTAACATCACCATGACCACCTCAGTCCTCAGTCTTGCCTCAGCCACAGGAGGGATCACATCATCGCCCCACAACACACTCTCCTCTTCTCCCTCGTTGTGTGACCAAACATGGCTTGGACCACGATACTCTCCAGACACCTGTTGGTAAGTTGACGTCTTGTTTGTAAAATATCGATTACCACCAAGACCAAAGGGAATATTTAACGTGAAGACAATGCAATGAAGTTAATGGACTGGTATTATTAATATTAAAGTATTATTAATATAAAAGTACAGTATTATTATTAAAATGGGAACCAGCGTTATGCCCTAAAGGATACTTGTAAGGGGGTGTGGGAATAGGGGGACAGGCTTGGGGGGGGGGTAGGGTGTTTTGGTGGGTGCGGGAGTAGGGGGACAGGATTGGGGGGGGGTTAGGGGAGGTGCTGGAATAGGGAACAGGCTTTCTACCCACCCCAAGCCTGTCCCCCTATTCCCACACACCCCCAGTCCCCCCCAAGCCTGTCCCCTACTCCCACACACCCCTTAATAAGAAGAAAACCATGGGAGTGATAGAGGAAGTAGTAAGAAAAAGGATTACACATTATATTAGACATTATATTATACATTATATGGGTGCTATACTGTATATGGTGGAGAAGGTAAGTAGAGTACAGTACGTGTAAAGAAATGTACGAGGTGTAGGATGGAGAACATAGAGAACTCACTAAGCAAAAGGGGGGAGGCCGAGGTTTTATTATGAACACAGGTTTACGGTCTCTCTCTTCACTCCTTTAAACCACTTGTACAGTTGCCAAAACAGGTATTGCGACAATTCTTGATAGAACTTTAACCATAATAATATCTACAACTAATTGTATAGACTATAAGCATGTATAACAGAAGGAAATATACATATCCTTCTGTAATACATACTTATAATCCCTACAAACAACAATGGACATTAATATATTTAATGTTGTATCAATAGTTGTCGCAGAACCTTTTTTGGCAACTGTATCTTTTGTAAACATAATTTATCTCACATCCCTGTAGGACGAATGGAAAGATGACATAGAGGTGAAACAACAAACATGAAAAAAATAGTTAAATAGTAAGACAGAGAGGCATCCCAAACCCTTAATAAAACACTGCTCATACACACACACATTTTGACTCAGATAAGACACACACACACACACACACACACACACACACACACACACAGCAACAGTACTGGCCACAACATCCCAGGTAATGACACTCCAGGACTTCTACGGGGTATAATAATAATAATAATAATAATAATAATAATAATAATAATAATAATAATAATAATAATAATAATAATAATAATAATAATAATAATAATAATAATAATAATAATAATAATAATAATAACAATAACAATAACAATAATAATAATAATAATAATAATAATAATAATAATAATAATAATAATAATAATAATAATAATAATTGCACCAACATCTGATCAGTAATATCGAAAGTTCCAAGAAAGTGATATTGGTTCATGAAATTCCAGGTAGCTGCTGTGACTAATAATGTTTCTGGAACGAGAAGGAGTCAAGAAAAAAAAATGTGACAGTGAATACCCCGAAATTAAGAACCCTGAGGCACTACACACACACACACACACACATATATATATTCTTACACATACACACACATATATATCTTCTCACACATATACACACCTAAAGTTTATTGCACACACACACACTTTCCCTCCCCCTCTATCTCTCTCTTTTTCTCTCACACACAGATTTACACACACGCACGGATTTACTCACACACACCTACAGAGAGAGAGAGAGAGAGAGAGAGAGAGAGAGAGAGAGAGAGAGAGAGAGAGAGAGAGAGAGAGAGAATATGAAGGAAGGAAGGAAGGGAGGAAAGACAAAGAGGTTTGAAGAGTAAATACCAAAGAGAGAGAGAGGAAGAGAGAGAGAGAGAGAGAGAGAGAGAGAGAATAGAGTGGCGAAAGTGGTGGATGACAAAACCTGTTCCTCTTTCTGTTCAAGTGGTTAGGCACGATCATGTGTGTCCCTGTGTGTGTGTGTGTGTGTGCCCCCCCCCTCTCTCTCTCTGTGTGTGTGTGTGTGTGTGTGTGTGTTAGACAGACATACAGACAGACATACAGCAATAAGCTAACAACACCCTTCACCCCTAGCCTCACTTCCTATAACGGTTTCCCTCAAGGCCACAACAACATTCTCCTTCCGCACATAAATATTGGTTAACTGGAAATATTCGCGTCGTCAAAAACTCAAGCGCCTAGAAAAGATTTGAACATGAAAGATACAACAAACACCTTAGGTATGGAAGGTGATAACACGTGTAGTAGTCAATGCCAGGAAACGGGAAGCGGATTAAAATGGACCCTGTAAACGTGAATGCAAATAATAAGTTTCTGATTCCTCCTGACCATGCCAGGAACGAAACAAACAAGCTTCCTTTCATTATTTTTATAGGTGGTGTTTTTTGGCAATATAATATTATAGATGATTCATTTCTCTCTAATATTCTGACTGCATCACAGGGAATCTTAACAAAAATAAAGGTGTTGCTTGGAATAGTTTGTAATGTGTGTGTGTGTGTGTGTGTGTGTAGCAATTGGATTCTCGTAGGTCCCGTATGTATTACCTGTTGACTGAACCCACGGCGCTATGAAAAAAAATGAAAAAAAACAACAACAGAAAAAATGAAAAAAAAAATGAAGAAAATTAAAATAAAACAAGACATCATTTGATGGCAACACCGCCCCTTAAAGATGCCAGCCACCACTCGCCCTTTGCTATCTTTATTATATTGTGACCTTGACTTTCGACCGATTTTGCCCACAAGTTAATAATTTTGTTTTATGATGAATATCTATCAATAGAAAAAAAATTAACATCATACGGCAAAAAATGTGGACGCTAGATTTAAAACAGACACACGAACAGATAAATAAATAAATAAATAAATAAATAAATAAATATCCGGCACCGAAAACAATATACCTCCTCCTTCGGGGCGGTATAATAATTAAGAGGGTCGTGGTTTGTAGTGGACGTTTTGGAGTCTATATCTAACCCTCCAAACACAACTACAACTACGCAGCCCTTACTCGTGTCCTGAGGGGGTCTGTTTCCTTTAGTTCGTATCATAATAATATTCCTGCCATGTATTCAATAGTGATCTCCTTCATTATATATATATTTATTTATGAATATATTTATGTATCCGATAGATATGATATTTATAATGACGACTATTATTATTATTACTACTGTTACTGTAATTGTTTGTACTATTATTATTATTATTATGATTATTATTATTATTATTATTATTATTATCATTATCATTATTATTATCATCATTATTATCATTATTATCATTATTATTGTAATCATCATCATCCTTATCGTTATCGTTATTGTTATTATTATTATTATTATCATTATTATCATTACTATTATTATTATCATTATCATTATTATCATCATTATCATTATCATTATTATTAATATATTTGATGATACTATACAGGTGGTGTTGGTGGTGCTGGTGTGTGTGTGTGGTGAGGTGATGAGCAGACCCCAGACCCCCGAGACCAGGGACGACACAGAACTGATAATACAGGAGGTGGAGGTGGAACAAGAGGTGGAGGAGCCCTTCATTCCTGCAGACCTTTACGGAGCACAAGTCGGGGAGATCCTAGCTTTCTCCAGCCATTTCCGTGTGGAGTGAGTCATTGTGGGTGTGTGTGTGGGGGTGGGTGGGTGGTGTGTGTGTGTGGGTGGGTGTGGGTGTGTGAGTGAGTGGGTGGGTGTGTCTGTGTCTGTGTGTGTATAATAATAATAATAATAATAAACGGTTTATTTCTTTGGCAGCCAAACTGACTGAAAAAATACATTTTTAGTGTAATTGCAAGTATAAATAATAGAATGGTTAAAAAGGGTAAAATACAGTTATAATGTCATTACATGTATAAAAATAGAAAAGTTAAAGGGTAATGTAAAAAGTAAAATTGCAATCTTTGGAACAATAAAGTAAAAATTAGATACAAGAAACATGAAGTGATGACTAGAATCAGTACAGAAACATTACAGTTAAAAGGGTAATGTAAAAGAGTAAAAATTGTAATCCCTGGTGTAGTATGGTAAAAATTAGGTATAAAATAATGACGTGACTAGCTTTAGTACAAGAAAAATAAAGAAACTAACATTGTTTAAATCTGATAAAGTTGACTATTAAAGAGTAACAGGATTGTAGTAAAGTATAAACATTTCCAATACTGGTGTGTGTGTGTGTGTATACTTTAGAGTCAAGTGAATTGCTGTGTGTGTGTGTGTGTGTGTGTGTGTGTGTGTGTGTGTGTGTGTGTGTGTGTGTGTATGTGTGTGTGTGTGTGTTAACTGAGTCAAAATGTGTGTGTGTGTGTGTGTGTGCAGTGTTTTATCATTTTTATCTCGGGTGAAATTACACCTTGTATACCTCATAAAAAATGGTGATATTGTATTTTCTCCCTCATTGAATGTCTAATTAAGGTTTTGATATACATAATGCAAACCTAAACAGACTACAGTAAAAATATACAGCGTTATATAAAGTACAGTCGCGGTCAATAATAATCATCCACATATGGGAATCTCAAACAATTTACTGTCTAATGTTTTCACGTTCATATAATGATGTTATTGTTTTAAGTAGTGTGTAGCTGCTTGTATTAATTAAATGAAAAGATGGTAGTTAACCTGTGTGTGTGTGTGTTATTGTTTTAAATAGTGTGTAGCTGCTTGTATTAAATTAAAAGATGGTAGTTAACCTGTGTGTGTGTGTATGTTATTGTTTTAAGTAGTGTGTAGCTGCTTGTAGTAAATTAAAAGATGGTAGTTAACCTATTTATTGGAAAGTTTATCATCTAAGGAACAGAGGGAAGCTGTCAAACTCTTACGTGTGAGTGGACTCGCTTGGTGTCAGTCAGTTGGTTTGGCAATACTGTTTCAGAAAATAGTTTCCACATATAAATATCAATTATATTAATAACCTTATTATTTTAATCAAATCTAGAGTTGGCTTGGTAAATAATGTCATATAATAATTAAATAACTTAGTCCATATCCGTCAGAATAGTTTTGAGCCGCAGGAATATATTGTAAATTTATCTTTAGGAAATAATTTTATTTTATGGACTAATAATTCTGAATGACCCAAATACAACTTCCTTACTTCTAGCTAAACTCTCTCTCTCTCTCTCTCTCTCTCTCTCTCTCTCTCTCTCTCTCTCTGTGTGTGTGTGTGTGTGTGTGTGTGTGTGTAATCTCTCTCTCTCTCTCTCTCTCTCTCTGTAATATATAAAGTTAGATATTGAGAGTAATGGTGTGAGTGAGAAGGCCACCAAGATGTAGGAAGGTTAGGAAACAGGAAGGAAACTTTACATTCAGTCAGGTTATGTTGAAATAGTTAGATTTTATTCTCACACGTCTGTTTATAAAATTTTGCTGACGCCTTTTCTATATTTTTTATGCTATCAACTTAATATTTTTACGATTTTTTATGCTACGAATTTAATATTTTTATGATTTTTTTATGCTACGAATTTTATATTTTTACTATTTTTTATTATATGAATTTAATATTTTTACGATTTTTTATTATATGAATTTAATATTTTTACGATTTTTTATGCTTCGAATTTAATATGATTATGATTTTTTATGCTACGAATTTAATATTTTTACGATTTTTTATGCTACGAATTTAATATTTTTACGATGTTTTATGCTATCAACTTCATATTTTTACGAAAGAATGTTTGAACAACTTTAGGGATGATGAAAAAAAATTGAATACATATTTGGTAAACATTCTCTGATCAGTATTGCCAGAACAACCCATTGATCAGTATTGCCAGAACAAACCCACTGATATGTTACGAGTAGAATATCAGCGAACTTATGCTGACGACTGTACAACACAACAGTAATGTGGATACGTGACATACATACATACATACATATATACACAAATACATACATACATACACACATACACATTCACTGTCTGTCTCTCATAATAAATTACCAACTTCATAATTATTATTGTGTATGAACAATTATTAATAAATTCATATCAATGGGACATATTAAGGACCCTGTGATTGTGTATAAAACTGAAGGCTTCTGATTCCTCCTGACTATGCCACAAAACAAGCTCCTTCCTTATAGGTGGTGTTTCGTGGCAATATTTGAAGGACTCTTTTACTTCCAATTTTCCTACTACATCACATTGCATACTGGCAGTGGGTGTTATAATATGATACACAATTTTTAATGTTTCGCAGACCTTCGTAATGTTATCCAATTTGTTTCACACATATTATTGTGCATTGATACTTGTTATACCCAGTGTACTGTACAGTTGCCAAAAAAAAGACAATTTGCGACAAATCTTGATAGAATTTTAACCCTAGTAATATGCATAACTATTTGTAGGGACTATAGGCATGTATAACAGAAGGAAATATACATATCCTTCTGTAATACATACTTATAAGCATGTATAACAGAAGGAAATATACACATCCTTCTGTAATACATACTTATAATATAGCATGTATAACAGAAGGAAATATACATACCCTTCTGTAATACATACTTATAATCCCTACAAACAACTATGGACATTAATATATTTAATGTTCTATCAATAATTGTCGCAGTACCTTTTTGGGCAACTGTACATACAATAATTGCTATTTCACTTAATTAAAAATATCATTCAATAGATTTTAAATTAATTAAACTTTTTTAAATGTACTATAGTTAATGCATAATTGAATATAATTAACGTGCCATGCTTTCCTCAGCTCTAAGAAGAAGAAAAAACCCAAGTCTGGTCCCCTAGCCTCTGCCTTCATTACCGGACCTGAGCTTAGCCTAGGAGGTCCTCAAGTGAATGTAGCCGCCCCTCAGCTGACCGTGGGTGGACCTGCCGTGACCTTCAACCGTCCTGCCCAGGTGGTCGCAGCAGTGCCACCTCAGTAGATGGATATTTTACAGTTGGACACATGAATGGTTGGTAAAGTCATGGTCTAATGTACTGCAACACCTTCCAATGAGATGGCTTCGAAAAATGATCCGAAACTATAGCTGTTGGTATGTGCAATTTTGGTTCATAAATTTAACTCAAATAGCTCGCTTTTATTCACCAGGTTGCAGTACATTAGACCATCACTTTACAGCCCAGGTGAAAGATACTTGTCCCATTTGAGTAACCATTGTGTGTCTATTATCAGGTACTTGCTTTTTATTACCATCCTCAATACTGACTTCTGCCCCTGATGTCTCCTATTTGGCACTAAGGAACTTGATATTGGGAGAAATTGACCATCTTTCACTTGGGCTGTACCACGAATTCCTGTGTCCAACTGTACACTCGTGATACATAATTTCTGACCAGAGTGTGAGGAGCAGAAAGCTTCCAATCGCCTGGTTATTTGTTCATGTCCCCAACCCAGTACACCTATAGAGGCTGAGTTCGAATGCAGGGTATGTGTGTGTGTGTGTGTGTGTGTGTGTGTGTGTGTGTGTGTGTGTGTGGTGCCTGCCATTCGTCTCTGGTTAAATATTACGTATCACGAGTGTACGTCCTCTGGTTTCCCACAAGTTTTCATCTGTCCTCTGGTTTATAGTGCCATAGACAAGGAGAAAATATCCGTGAATTATTTGCTGAATTGGAGGGCTAATGATTCCTCTAAACTATACCACAAAACATACTGTAGTCTGTTCAAAATTTGTGTTCCATTATAGCCTCTATCTATCTAGCTATTTCTATCTGTCTATCTATCGCTATTTCTATATAGCTATTTCTATCTATCTAACTATCTCTATTTATATATCTATCTATCTAACTATCGCTCTATCTATCTATCTATCTATTTCTATCTATCTAACTATCTCTATTTTTATATATCTATCTATCTAACTATCGCTCTATATATCTATCTATCTATCTATTTCTATCTATCTAAGCATAAGAGGCCAAAAGGAACAAAAGTTTTGAACAGAGTATAGTATATCAATAAGTAATGAGTGGCGAGTCTGTTTTGTGGGTATAATTATATAGGTTGGAGGAAACACAAGCACTCCAAAAAATTTACCATAAAAAAAAAGTAAATAAAAACATGGTGCAAAATATCGACGACTTAAACAAAGGCTTAGTGAATTATTATACATCTGGCATTTATTACTGTTTATTATCTGTTTGTTTATCTGTTTTATTTGACTGTTAATCTGTTAATCTGTTTATTGGCTTACTCATTAATCATACTATCATTCTGTAATTGCTTTAAGGGGGAGTGGGAGTAGGGGACAGGCTTGGGGGGTTTGTGGGGGGTGCGGGAGTAGGGAGACAGGCTTGTGGGGGTTATGGGTGGGTGCGGGAATAGGGGACAAGCTTTCTTACCCCTCCCCCCACCCACCCCAAGCCTGTCCCCCTACTCCCGCACACCTCCAACCCCCCAAAAGCCTGTCCCCTAATTCCCACACCCCCTTAATTAAGCGGAGATCGCGTTGTTGTTGTTGTTGTTGGTGAAATGGTGGGTTTCTGATTCCTTCAAACTATATCAGGAAACACACAACTCCAATATAAACAAAAGGGAGATCTGTTTCGTGACATGGTTGGTTTGCAGGATTCAATTCCACTCCTGTCTGTAGTTAGAATCTCACCTTAATCTGTCTGTGACTTACAAAAACAAATTATGCCAAAGTAAAAATATGATTAAACTTAATCCTACATAATGTTAATTCATGTTTCCTTCACCATCACCTCAGCCAGCCAGCCAGCCAGCCAGGGGGAAATGTAATGGAAATATTCACTGAGGGTCCAAATGTACAGTTGCCAAAAAAGGTATTGCGACAAATCTTGATAGAACTTTAACCCTAGTAATATCCACAACTATTTGTATATGGACTATAAGCATGTATAACAGAAGGAAATACACATATCCTTCTGTAATACATACTTATAATATAGCATGCATAACAGAAGGAAATATACATATCCTTCTGTAATACATACTTATATAATTATATCCCTACAAACAACTATGGACATTAATATATTTAATGTTGTATCAATAGCTGTCGCAATACCTATTTTTGGCAACTGTACAATATTATGTAGTCAGGAAATTCGAGGTTAATAATAAGGGAGAAGTTTTTTTGTGTTGGTAATTCTGGAGCAACTGATTCCTCCAAACTATTTTTTTTCCAAGCAACAGGATGCCATTATTTTTTGTTCATTTGGTCCACAGTGTTTCGTGGCATAGTTTGGTGGAATCAAGGCACTCCAATGTACCAAAAGTGAATTCTCCCATAAGAGGGTCCTTAAGGGGGTGTGGGAGTAGGGGGACAGGCTTGGAGGGGTTTGGGGGTGTGTGGGAATAGGGGGACAGGCTTGGGGTTTTTTGGGGGGGTTAGGGAGGTGCGGGAATAGGGGAACAGGCTTTCTTCCCACCCATTCTGTCTGTGAGTGGCTGACGGAGTAGAGGGACTGAACCTGTGTATACCAAAGTTACAGTACAATCTCTGCTAAAACACACTCACAACCACACCCACCCCGGCTCACATACCAAAGTTACAGTAAAGTCTCAGCTAAAACACACTCACAACCACACCCACCCGCTGCTCACATACCAAAGTTACAGTAAAGTCTCTGCTAAAACACACTATCACCCTCACCCATCCCCGGCTCACATACCAAAGTTACAGTCAAATCTCTACTAAAACACACTCACACCCTCACCCACCCCGGCTCACATATGAACCTGTGTGTACCATAGTTACAGTCAAATCACTGCTAAAACACACACACAACCACACCCATCCCCGGCTCACATACCAAAGTTACAGTCAAGTCTCTGCTAAAACACACTCACAACCTCACCCACCCGCGGCTCACATACCATAGTTACAGTACAATCTCTGCTAAAACACACACAACCACACCCATCCCCGGCTCACATATGAATAAACACACACACACCCGCCCTCATTCTCTCTTCTAGTTTTTTTTTTCTTTTTTCTTTTTCGTTTCTGCCTTCAAGATTTTTTTCGTTCTTTCCTTCGTTCCTTCCTTCTTTCATCATCATTCCTTTTTATTTCCTTTCATATTTCTTTTCCGCCAACTTAATTAACCATTCGGTGACACGCACGCACACACGCACACACACACACACACACGCACACACACACGCACACGCACACGCGTGATATTATTTAATAAACCGATTATTATTATTATTATTATTATTATTATTATTATTATTATTATTATTATTATTATTACACCCACCCACACACACACACACACACACACACACACACACACACACACACACACACACACACACACACACACACACACACGCACACGCACACGCACACCTATATATACCAGATCATTGTATTTGCTAGAGGTAAATATGTTAATAGTGTTTTGTGATATAGTTTGGAGAAATCAGAAGTCCATCAATGCACCCCTCAAAAAAAAAAAAAAAAAAAAAAAAAAAAAAAAAAAATCACCTTATTGCGTGTAACTAATCCAAAGCAAATTTTCCCTAAAATAAACTTCTAAACTATAAAATTCAAAATATGCTAGATGAACAATAATAATTTGGAGGAATCATTTGCTCCAGATTCCTTCAATCCATGTCAGGAAACAGATTAATTAATTCAGTATATGAGTAGGGAGTGTGTTTTCTGCAATTTCTCCAATTTGACAAAAAAAAAAAAAAAAAAAAAAAAAAAAACAGATGATATAGTTACAATATAGGCCTAACACCCGTAGTTTAAAATATAATTGAGGGCCCTTACTGGAGCTCTATGAACCCTCCAAACTACTCCAGGCAACAGATTCCCTATTAGAAACACTGAAGCGTTTTCTGGCCTGGATTATTTGGAGGGTTCATAGAGCTCCAGTAACCGTGTCTTATTAGGGAACACCTCACACACACACACATGCTTCCTTACACTCTCTTTCTCTCTCTCACACACACACAGACACAACCTTACCATATGTGATTGACTCTCTCTCTCTCTCTCTCTCTCTCTCTCTTTCTCTCTCTCTCTCTGATGGGGAGAGGAGAAGGATGTAAGTTACGGTACTAGCGAATACATTTTAAAATTTAATAAAATAGAATTGATCACACACAGAGAGAGAGAGAGAGAGAGAGAGAGAGAGAGAGAGAGAGAGAGAGAGAGGTGAAGGCTATTGGGGTCTGAACAGCAACAAGCACAAAGGAAAAAGAAGGAAAGGAGAAACAGCTGAAGAATTGACAGAGAGTGGCTGGGGGGCCGAAGGGGCGCCAAGGCCACGAGGAGAAAGAAAGTATGTTGGTGAGTTTTGGCTGGAAGGCCTGTCAATCAACCTGTCACTTACCTGTACTGACTGACTGACTCTATAGTGATTGACAACGTAACATAAAACCCACTTTCAATAATGAGACGAGGGAAATGTTCAACCAGCGACCCACCTTCCACTTGGCCACAACACAACACACATGCACCACCACCAAGGAGGTCGCAACAAAACAATCCATTTTTATCGGTAGTGGCAGTGTGGCATTCCTTGTGTTTCCCCAGTCAGTCAGTCAGTCAGTTTCAATATTCCGGCAGTCCTCTCTTTCTTTTATTCTGGTTCCTTCGTGTTTGATATCCATTCCTCTGTGACTTCCAAGTTCTGCCTCTCCCCATCGTTTCCTTCTACAGTTTCTTAAGGGGGTGTTGGAATTAGGGGACAGGCTTGGGGGGTGCCGGAGTAGGGGGAAGGCTTGGGGGTGGGGAGGGGTGGTAGAAAGTATGTCCCCTATTCCCGCACCCACCCATAACCCCCCCCCCAAGCCTGTCTCCCTACTCCCGCACCCCCCCAAAACCCCACCAAGCCTGTCTCCCTACTCCCGCACCCCCCCCCAAAACCCCCCAAGCCTGTCTCCCTACTCCCGCACCCCACCAAACCCCCCCCCAAGCCTGTCCCCTACTCTCACTCCCCCTTAAAGACCTTAGGATGATCGTCTTTCATTCTCCTCAATTGAATTTCCCTTTCTCTTGTCATGTTAAGATTTCTTCCTTCCTTCATCACGTTAAAATTTCTTCCTTCCTTCATCATGTTTGACGAAGGATTGATGGAAGACACTCACTCACTTAGCTCGAGGAAATGTGGACCAGGACGGAGATTGTAGGACGGTAGTTAGGCAGCAAAAAGATGGTATATATAGACTCTATGGCCCGTAGTTTAAAAAATAAATTGAGGGCCCTTACTGGAGCTCTATGAACCCTCCAAATAATCCAGGCCACAAAACCCTTCAGTATTTCTAACAGGGTATCTGTTACCTGGAGTAGTTTGATGAATTCATAGAGCTCCAGTAAGGGCCCTCAATATTTTTTTAAACTACGGTCCTATATATACCATCTTTATATAGAGGAAAGGAGGTAGGCAGGAGTTATATGATAATGGAAATTCATCAGGAACCCTTTTCACTGTAAAGTAGCTGACGTTGCTGATGAAGTCAAAGGGAAATTTCTTGAGTTGAAGTTCAATTCCACAGCTAAGGAAAACTTCAAAGATCTGGATTTGGAAACGTTCTGGGTTAAGTACAGTTGGACACATGAATGGTTGGTGGTACAGCCCAAGTGAAAGATGGTCCATTTCTCCCAATATCAAGTTCCTTAGTGCCAAATAGGAGACATCAGGGGCAGAAGTCAGTATTGAGGATGGTGTGTGTGTGTGTGTGTGTGTGTGTGTGTGTGTGTGTGTGTGTGTGTGTGTGTGTGTGTGTGTGTGTGTGTGTTCCTTATTGCCAAATAGGAGAGATAATAAAAGGTAGGAGATAATAAAATATAATAATATAGGTGATGAAACATGAACACAATAAATGGGAAAAAAATGGAAAGAAGTTTAGGGAGAAAATGTAGGAAGAAGGAGAGAAAATGTAGGAAGGAGGAGGAGAAAATGTAGGAAGAAGGAGAGAGAATGTAGGAAGAAGGAGGAGAGAAAATGTAGGAAGGAGGAGAGAGAATGTAGGAAGGAGGAGAGAGAATGTAGGAAGGAAGAGGAGAGAAAATGTAAGAAGGAGGAGAGAAAATGTAGGAAGGAGGAGAGAGAATGTAGGAAGGAGGAGAGAAAATGTAGGAAGAAGGAGGAGAGAATGTAGGAAGAAGGAGGAGAGAGAATGTAGGAAGGAAGAGATAATGTAGGAAGGAAGAGAGAATGTAGGAAGAGAGAGGAAAGAATGTATGAAGGAGGAGAGAATGTAGGAAGGAGAGAGAATGTAGGAAGAAGGAGGAGAGAAGAGAGAAAATGTAAGAAGGAGGAGGAGAGAATGTAGGAAGAAGGGGGAGAGAATGTAGGAAGGAGGAGAGAATGTAGGAAGAGGGAGGAGAGAATGTATGAAGAGGGAGGAGAGAAAATGTAGGAAGAAGGAGGAGAGAATGTATGAAGGAGGAGAGAAAATGTAGGAAGTAGGAGGAGAGAATGTATGAAGAGGGAGGAGAGAATGTAGGAAGGAGGAGAGAATGTAGGAAGAGGGAGGAGAGAATGTAGGAAGGAGGAGAGAAAATGTAGGAAGAAGGAGGAGAGAATGTATGAAGAGGGAGGAGAGAAAATGTAGGAAGAAGGAGGAGAGAATGTATGAAGAGGGAGGAGAGAATGTATGAAGGAGGAGAGAGAATGTAGGAAGAGGGAGGAGAGAATGTATGAAGGAGGAGAGAAAATGTAGGAAGAAGGAGAGAGAATGTAGGAAGGAGGAGAGAAAATGTATGAAGAAGGAGGAGATAATGTAGGAAGAAGGAGGAGAGAGAATGTAGGAAGGAAGAGATAATGTAGGAAGGAAGAGAGAATGTAGGAAGAGAGAGGAAAGAATGTATGAAGGAGGAGAGAATGTAGGAAGAAGGAGAGAGAATGTAGGAAGAAGGAGGAGAGAAGAGAGAAAATGTATGAAGGAGGAGGAGAGAATGTAGGAAGAAGGGGGAGAGAATGTAGGAAGGAGGAGAGAATGTAGGAAGAGGGAGGAGAGAATGTATGAAGAGGGAGGAGAGAAAATGTAGGAAGAAGGAGGAGAGAATGTATGAAGAGGAGAGGAGAGAATGTAGGAGAGGAGGAGAGAATGTAGGAAGAAGGGTGGAGATGATGTATGAAGGGAGGAGAGAATGTAGGAAGAGGAGGAGAGAATTGTATGAGAGGAGGAGAGAATGTATGAAGAAGGAGGAGAGAATGTATGAAGAAGGAGGAGAGAATGTAGGAAGGAGGAGAGAATGTAGGAAGAAGGAGAGAGATGTATGAAGAAGGAGGAGAGAATGTATGAGAGGAGATGTAGGAGAAGAGTTGAAATG
>JAWZYT010001101.1:5000-162203 GCA_034508575.1 Petrolisthes manimaculis
ATCTTTCTCAAAACTATCGTTCTTCATGAGGGTACGGTATAGTTATTCCGTAAACAACTGTTGATAAATGAACTCTATATACTTTAGGCACCAAAATAAAGAAAACTAAGTAAATTGGTCAGTAGTTTATGTGACAGTTGCTTTGCTTTACGAAGTCTTCATAAATAATTATTCTTAAACATTTCCAAAATCAGATATTTGTTTTTCTCCATGATAAATATTATAAATATTTTATTGTGCATATATCTATAGAAAAGTATTTATTTAGTTAAGGAATATCCTTTGTCATAATAATTAACGTTTGTGTGTGATTCCTATGACATAATGATAACGTTAATATCATCTTTTGTAAATATTCAAAACACAAATGATGAAACTAGCACCCACTCCCACTCCAAAGGTGAAGTTTCTGAGCACAACGTGTGTATTTTTATTCTGTTGGTGGGAAAACTTAAACTCTTGCTTAGGGAAGGTACCTCAGGGGAGCCATAAACATTGGGCATATTTACCCTGGCAAGGCTCGTTGGTCTTAATTAGTGCAGACTTTGCCTCGGGACTGCCAGTGACCTCTTGATGGGTCTTAGAGAAGGAAGGCCTAAGGGTCATAATAACGAGACAGGTGTATGTGTGGGATGAGTCCAGTGTGTTGGGGCCAGTTAGCAGACCTATATATGCTATCTGATCACACAAGGCTACATCTCACTTGCATCTTTTTCTCACGTAATATGGAATGAATGAGTGTAGATTACGGTGTACAATTGTCTGCATTTATAACTGGTACAGGAGAAGAACAAGACTGACAACGCTGAGTGTACCATTTATAAGTGCTGGCAACTGTACACATAATACAACATACAGTATATATCTCACTTGGATCACGTAAATATATAGTTAATGAGTGTTGGGTAAGATGTACAATAATTATATACATAGATAAATTGCATCAAATATATTATAACATGATAATTTATGAAGTAGTGTACTGTAGTCTGCACAAACACAAATTAGAACATCGGTAAAGATAAAGAATGAATGAACCGGAGAATACAGCTAGTGCATAATACATAGATAGACAGATGACAAAGAAATTAAAATAAAAGAGAGAATGTCCAGGGCAATCAACGCACAATACAAAGAAAGATTGCATAAAATAAACACACACTATTATTTCCGACGTTTCTCTTTTGCCTTGCCTTTTGATCTGACGAGGTTATAGCAGAAACAGAAGCAGCAGTGAGTCTTAAGGGTCAATCACACTGGCATGTATTTCCTCTATTTTACTTCCATTATTCCCCGATGATGTAGAGCTAAATGTACAGTTGCCAAAAAAGGTATTGCGACAAATCTTGATAGAACATTAATTATAGTAATATCCACAACTAGTTTTAGGGACTATAAGCATGTATAACAGAAGGAAATATACATATCCTTCTGTAATACATACTTATAATACCTACAAACAACTATGGACATTAATATATTTAATGTTGTATCAATAGTTGTTGCAATACCTTTTTTGGCAACTGTACTTCTAGTATTATATTCGTCGTTGTCTTCTACACCTCATATAATTATAATGGTTGGAGGACGTAGGACGGAGGTAAATCGACCCTATGTGATATACCCTATATATATACTATAGTCTTGTACTCTTTGATTGTCAATGTTTACTCTTCGGTTGATGTTATACACACAAACACACACACACATACACACAACACACACACACACACCCTGAAAATAGTATTATATATATAAAATAACGGAGAAAGCGCTTGTAAACTGGTTAATGGAGATGGTTTTAAACCCTTGATACGTATGTGTAGTTGCTCTCTGGTAAAGTGATATAAATAGTGTGCAGTTAACCATGATATAAGGTGAGGGAGAAGGAGGAGGAGGAAGAGGAGGAAGAGGAGAAGGTGGAGTAGGAGGAGATGGTGGAGGAATAGGAAGAGGAAGAGGAGGAGAAAGTGGAGGAATAGGAGAAGGTGGAGGAGTAGAAGGAGAAAGTGGAGGAATAGAAGAAGGTGGAGGAGTAGAAGGAGAAAGTGGAGGAATAGAAGGTGGAGGAGTAGGAGGAGATGGTGGAGGAGTATGAAAAGGAGAAATAAGAAGGCCTGCCGGAGAAGGAGTAGTGGTAAATGAAGTGAATGAAAAGTAATAAAAAATGATGAAAGAGAAGTAGGAAGAATATGAGTAGGAGGAAGAGGAGATGTAGAATGAATAGTAAGAGGAGAAGGATGAAGAAGAAGAGTAAGGATTGGAGGAGGAGGGAAAGGAAAACGATTTGGAGGAGGAGGAGAAAGAGTAAGAATTGGAGGAGGAGGAAACGTACAAGGAAAAGGAGGAGGAAAAGTTGGATTTGGAATGCTAGGAAAACGAGAAGGAGGTTTGATGTGTGTGTGTGTGTGTGTTGGAAACCTCTCCTAGCCAATCACCACCACCACCACTACCACTACTACTACCACCACCACCACCACTACCACTACCATCACCACTCCTTTTATTCTCTCTCCCACTCTCCCTCACCACCACATCGTCCCAGCACAAGTAGTCAGTAGCAGTACGATTGATACTTTTAAAATTAAACTCGATAAATACATGACGACAAAACCTAACCTAACTTATTACCCGCCTCGTTAATTATTTATTATTATTTTTATTTTTTTAGATGTAAATAGATTATTGTATTCTTTTTCACACTGTACTATAAAATTTCCTGTTCAGTTTTTTTTTCTACTGCTGCACAGGTGTTTTTTCCACCACTTTTTTCAGGCCGGTTTTTACCGGAGGGAGAGGTGGGTGGGGAGGAGCCTTCCACTTTACTATCCTTTTCCTCAGACATGTAGAAACCATAGACGTAGAATAGTTACACAGGCAGCCTTGTGAGGCCCACCAGGGCTGTTGTTGCCTGTACCTCCTTTGTATTCCCTTTGTATTTGTATTCCTTATTCTCACTCACTCTCCCTCTGCCTCTCCCATGCACTCAACAGCCACCTTATCGTCCACTCACTCCCACTATCTCTTTACCATTTCCACACTCTCTCACACTGTCTTGTGATTCCTGTATGTAACTAAATATATCTGCCAGGAAACAGACAAGTAAACACAACACAATACTCGACTCAAGATTAAGTATAGTTCCATAGCATATTTTGGATGAATACATTAAGTAGTAGTAGTAGTCGTAGTAGTAGTAGTAGTAGTTGTAGTAGTAGTTGTAGTATAGTCTGGCAAATGTTAACAGGCGAGTATGACTTATCACCATCATCACCATAACTACCACCACAACCACCTTTCTTCAACATCTTCCCCTCACTACTACCACAATCATAATCACCACCAAAACCACCATGGGCACCACCACCACAACCAAGGACATCTCTTCAACAACCTCCACCACCACCACAACCAACCATACAACCATTTCGACCTGTATAATATGTATATTATAGTAGTATCAGCACCCTGTTAACTTATCGACTACCGACCAACCAGCTAACCAACCAACCACCCTCCCTCGACCGTACAGTACAATCGAAGCGGTAAAGTGATTAGGCTCGTCTCTCTTTGTTTACATCAGGCGCCATTTGATTACACTCGAATCCATTTGATTACATCCGGCACCATTTGTTCATGAAGTGATGTTGTTGTTGTTGTTGTTTGTTGAAAAAAATACCTACAAGCCAACGTAAAAATCAGCTAATTTGATACACACCAGAGAAACTAATATACTGGTAAAATTTAATGACAGACTTAATAAAGAATATACATACTTATAAATTAATTGATAAATGGTACACACACACACACACACATATGTACAAGATTTTAAGTCCACCACACCATGTGTTTGTGTGTGTGTTCATGAAGGTAAAATTACATGTGGGCAAGATGTGTGTGTGTGTGTGTGTGGGTGTGGGTGTGTTCATGAAGGTGGTAAAAATATATGTAGGCAAGATGTGTGTGTGTGTGTGTGTGTGTGTGTGTGTGTGTGTGTGTGTGTGTGTGAAATTACATGTTGGCAAAATTTGTGTGTATGTGTGTGTCTTCATGCAGGTAAATATATATGTGGGTAAGATGTGTGTGTGTGTGTGTATGAAATAATATGTGAGCAAGATATGTGTGTGTGTGTGTGTGTGTGTGTGTGTGTGTGTGTGTGTGTGTATCTTCATGAAGGTAAAAATATCTGTGTGCAAGATTTATGTGGAGTAAACAGAATTACCAGCAACATTTCTCATGGTCAGACTTAATTAATTGAGGCTTTATGGTCCCAGGGAGTAAGTAACCAGAACCCACAACAAGAATTTTTATCAAGAGGCTAAATAAAGCTTGTTCTTCTTCCTCCTTCTCCTCCTTCTTCTTCTTCACTTTTCTCCTTTTTCTACTCCTCCTTTTCATTTTTCCCTTCCTTCTCCTCCTCCTCCTTCTTCTCTTTTATCCTTTTTCATCATCCTTCTCTTTTTCCTCCTCCTTCTTCTCCTCCTTCTACCTTTCCTCCTCACTTTTATCCTTATCCTTTTCATTCTTCCTCTTCCTCCTTCTCTTTTAACCTTTTTCTACTCATCCTTCTCATTTATCCTTTCCTTCTCCTCCTCATCATACCCTTCCTCCATCCTACTGCTCATTCTAATCCTACCTACCCTTCCTCCTCACTTTTATCCTTTTCCTTTTCATTCTTCCTCTTCCTCCTTCTTCTTCTCTTTTATCCTTTTCCTTTTCATTCTTCCCTTCCTTCTCCTCCTCCTCATCTTCCTACCCTTCCTCCATGCTACTATACAGTGTTGGAAAATTTGGAGCAACTAAATTCCTCCAAACAAGTCTATGCAACAGGACACCATTATGTTTGTCTATCTAGTCCTGTTTCCTGGGATACTTTGGAGAAATCAAGGCACTTTATCAATAAGACCAAAAATGTAATACCACCTTAAATAATTATTGTTTTCAGACCCAAGATTTATTATTATTATTATTATTATTATTTTTTTTTTTTGACATTGAACTCTACTTGTCTGTGGTCCATCTGAACTCTACTTGTGTTGTTGTAGTGTTGTTGTTGTTGTTGTAGTGTGTTGTTGTTGTAGTGTGTTGTAGTGTGTTGTTGTTGTTGTTTTTGTTGTTGTTGTTGTCATCCAGTTCTCCATCCGACAGAGAAAGTCAATTTTTCCCCTAAATGGA
The DNA here is from genome assembly GCA_034508575.1 of Petrolisthes manimaculis. Taxonomy (NCBI): domain Eukaryota; kingdom Metazoa; phylum Arthropoda; class Malacostraca; order Decapoda; family Porcellanidae; genus Petrolisthes; species Petrolisthes manimaculis. Next base: position 10,179 of record JAWZYT010001101.1, read on the forward strand.
AATGTGAATGACATTGAAATAACAGTCGGGGTTGAATAGTGTGAAGTGAAGTGAAATGGTGAACATACCAACAAACGCTGGTAAAAAAAATGTACAGTATTGGAAAAATAATACTTGGAGTTCATGATAAAAGTAAGTGAAGGGAGGGAATAAAAAATATCTTATGAATAAATTACCAACGTGAAGAAACAATGAAAAATGAATACAAATTTAATATAGCCTAATATTGAGTAAACTATATATATTAAATAACTTTTATCTGAGCTTTGGAGAGGAGTGCTACAGATTCCTCCAAAACTAAGCCAGGAAAATCACCTCAGTGTTACTATTTAGTTTATCTGTTTCGTGGCATTAGTTTGGAGGATTCAACAGCATCCCTCCAGTCACTTGCCATCATGAGTTTCTTCTCTCCTTAACTCCCGACATTCTAATCTCCTTCCCGTCCAGTGATTATCCGATTTCCGTGACAAGTTTGATGTTTGCTGTCCACATTTTTGCCCAAGGAACTGAGACCCCCACCCCCCCCACTCCATCTTTTTCTTCGGGTCGAGGTCCTTCCCGGGTGAACTTGTATATTATAGTCCTGGAAGTGGATCCGAAAAAAATCCTTAGAATTCTCTTAACTGACAAAGTCCTGGAAACCTGTACCTTCAGCTGATGGCAATATCAGGACTTTTGCTGGTCAACTTAATTATTTACCTCATAAGACAGATTGACAGAATGATAGATTGAAAGAGGCAGGCAGACATATAAACATCCTGATAGATAGACAGAGAGGCAATGATAGAGAGGGGTGGAGAAAAGATGGGTAGACAGAAACATAGGCAGGATGATAGATAGACAGAGAGGCTGAATGATGACCGTTTCATAGTGTAATAATGAAATTCATCAAATAATTCACTCCTGATTCATTTACACAGTTCAGTTTCTTTTGTTAGGGCGCTTGCAAACCAAAACAAACCACTGTGCAATCGTCACTTACCATCAATACTACTACTACTACTACTACTATTAATAATATAAATATTAATGTGTAACTATTACAATGGGAAACTCAGTCGTCTGGTGGGTGTGACTAGTGGAAAACATGTGATTATCCTTACCAACGGCTCCAATGGAACTTTATCACTGGCGAGGAATAATTTAAAATGGTGCTGTAATTTTTCCAAACACGACGGCATATGATTTAAGCATTACTAACATTTTACGGCAACTTTTTTCATGGATTTTCAGCGGTGATATGGAAAGTTTGGGGGAATGCATAATTACTGAGTTATGATCCTTCCGACCGACCGTGGCAAAGTTGACCTTTTACTGACCGTGTTGCCAGCCAGTGTATGAATATTTAGATGAATGAATACGATGACATTAACAATAAATGTTATAATTCTAATATATGACATTGGCTCTTGAGTATTATAGTGCCGCCCAGTAACCCATCCCAACTGGTAGTGAGTGGTGAGCTTTGACCAGTCACAGTGAACCACTCTATGAACCAATTTCACCGTCAGATCTAGAAAAGAAGACTATAAAACAGCCAGGTAAATACTGTGATATTGCGGATACCAAGCTCTTAAAGAAGTACAGTACGCAATGTCACTGGTTAATTCCCCAGTAACTTAGTAGTTAGTGGAATCTGCTCTGCAAAGAGAATACAACTCAATTCAGTCCCAGTGAAATGTTTACAATGTTCAGTCCAGCGTTGGTTCGATTTTCAGCTCTGTCAGTGTGTCCGTTTTTTTTGTTTTTTTTCAAAGAAATTCCCAGCATGCGCTGCTATTTTTACAAGTTTTTAGTTTTATCTGCATATATATATATATATATATATATATATATATATATATATATATATATATATATATATATATATATACTGCATATATATATCACGGTTGCTACATAATTTAGTCACCATAATCATCACACAGGTCAGTGCTCAGTCACTACACAATCCCAGACCCAGTTACTTTTATTCGAGTGTCGATAGATTGACTAAAATGGATGGTGATACTCGACCACGTACGGTACAGAGCCGATGTAATATTCAAGATGTAATGGAGGGCGACATTGAAATGCATTTCTCTACTTCCTGAATCTCTCTGACCTCACCTCTGACCCATGCATCCGTTGCAGCATCCTCTTTTACACACTTAGTATGACATAACTTCATTATAACTAAGTCATGGTAATTAGATACTTATATTCTGCAAAATATCTTCGTTATACTGTTCACATTATTTTATGGAGGTACATTCTAAAGCAGACTAGATCGAATGATAATGACGTATGATATTTTCCTGCCAACTTGCTAAAAGTTACATACAGTAATAACCATCAATAGGTAATGCAATTTACGTCACCCTATACTCCTATAGTCTAAACTCTAAAGACTATAAACTTTCGTTGTGCAAAAGTCTTCGAGGGTTTGAGGTATTTACATTAGGCTATTACTATACGATGGTGTACGTTGTATGTCTGAAGGGACGTTAACACACCATCTCCACATATCCTCATCTAGTTTCCTATAATTATTGCATTGTTATTTAGTATGGTCTCTGACTGAGAGAGTGGAAATTAAGCCATATTTACTATGTTTTTCTAACTTTGGGGTTGTAGACGGATCTAGTTGTTAAAAGGGAGGAGTTACCTCTCACTAAGTCACCAGCCCACGCCAGTGGCGGTTGGCCAGGCCTGTGCCCACTGCCCTGTGAGTGTCGAGTCGTGAGTAAAGTCAGACGTTAGTCAGTATGCCACAAGCAATTCTAACAAGTGGACGGGGCAAATCTTTTCTTCATGGTTTCGGTACTTGGCAATTTTCGTGTAGTGGCGGTCTGCCTAGTTCATTATGATTATTGACACGTGAATTTAAAAAAAAAAGTTGTGTTTCTCCACAAGACGAAGAGGAAAACTTGTAAAGAATAGGCATCACAGTCAACTCGATAATTTGGGAGTCGTCAAAATACCCTGATTCATTGATGATATGTTATATTTATTTATTTAACCCATGTTATTTATTTTCTATGGGGTACATTGTGGTTGGCGAATCTATGGTGTTCCTGTTGAATATATCTAAACATTTATAGGTATTTTATCCTCGGAGCACGTACAGACTTATATTTAACCACTGCTTGGATGTGCTACCTGCCTGTGTTGCGATGAATATAAGTGCGGTACTTTCATAAACGAGTATTGAAGCTGCGAACCTCCATTCAAGATATTTGGACCTCTAAATATCGGAAGGCTCCAAAATTTCCTTCCTGACCTCTGAAACTTTCCAAGAATCCAAGTAAAACCTCACAGAGTACCGGTACTGGTTCAGGTGAGTACCTATTGTGTCTGGTTGTATGTTATCATGGGGCGTAGGCTATGTAAGACCCACATTTTTTTTACGAGTAGTATAATTTAACCATAAATCCCACCCTTAATAATATAATATGGAATTTTCTGTTTTAATTACTACCATATTGTGTAACTGATAAATAATATACGACTCTCACTTGTCATTCTAAGTAGCCTAATAAGTTCAGTTCCCGTGACGAGCAGGTTATAATTATGATAGCGTCCTTTCACAGCTACATTTCCTTCACGGCTGCACTTCCCACACAGCTGCTATAATCCGGCTTAACACTGCCTCTTTAAGAACGGAGAGAGAGAGAGAGCAGGAGGGAATGGAGAGAGGAACGAGAGAAATGTCTAAGTCTTAAAAAAACTTCATTACACTTCCCCGCTTCCTTCCCTTTCACTTCATTGGCTTTACCTCCTCCCTCTCGTCCATCTCCATCCATCCGTGTGCCGGTGTGATTTAGTATTTATTTCTGCTTGTCTAACGCTTTTCCTGTCTAAATCTACACAAGCCACACTTCATCTAGCTCACTGGTTTGTGCATAATATTTGATTAATTAACTCGAGTATATTTCCTTTAGTTTCATGCTAGGGATCGAGTGCCTGCGTGATTTATTTATGTCCCTTGGGGAATTGCCTGCAAAGATGTGCATAGGATATTTTAAGAGTTTGGAGCTCCGGACCTGGACCAATAATTCCTTTCCAACATACGGTGCCAACCCAAAAGGTTAATACCGTTTTATTCAGCATACAGGTACTTCTTTCGTGCTTAAAAAAATCAGGCCTTTGCACTGTCTCCAAGAAATAAAAAAAAGAATTGGAGGCTCCAGACAGGTATTGTATTGTCCATCATACAATTTGAATAAAATAATGGTTTACGCTGCATTATTTGATGGGTCGCGAAAATGTATGATGGTATGACGTTTAACCTATATAAATAAATGTGTACCCATCAAATGTGTGAATATGAGAAACAGAAATGGTTGAAACAAACGAGCTCGCGCGAGTGTGTGTGATATTTCATTTTGGATTTATTAGCTTACAGTTTCGTAATCGCAATAAAACCACCCGTAATAACAAAAACAGAATAGCACACACACACACAGTACATAACTACAATAACTAATATCACACATACAAACTTTTCGTCGTTGTGGCGTGTGCGTGGTGCTATCTTTGCCTCCCTCTACATCACAGTACGGTACAGTAGATACGTTACCAGGATACGGGCAGAGAAGACACCTTGCATCAATCCCAGTCTTATTGAATTACCTCCTCAGTCTTTCGCCTTCCGTTCTTCTCTAGTCTTATTGCCATTCACTGTAATCCTTCTTTTCTTCTGCTCCCGCTTGATTTTTTCTTACCAGTTTTTCTCATCCCTCACCTTTGTTTCATTTGCTTAGAGTACAGTACCGGTACTGTAAATTGTATATTATTATATTGTACTTATTTCCTTTTGCCACCCATTCCCTTATTCCTTCGTCTCTTACACTCTCTTTAACCATTCTTTAACTTCATCCATTCATAATGGTACTCATCATGTTTCCCTCTTAAGTCAAGCTCTCATTCTCCCTCACCTACTTCCTCTTCCTCCTCATACTCGTTTCACACCACTTCATTACGTCTCCAGATGATTCTCTCTCTCTCGCATTCAATGATCATCACTGGATCCGATTCAACCTCATTTCTTCCTTCCTGCCCCGCTGTTTTATGATGTCCTTGTCCCTCTCCCTCCCTTCCTCCTGTTTTACCAAAATCTGAATACTGAATATTTTCAATCTTTCCTACCCTACTGTTTTGCGTTGCCTTTCCTCCCTCCCGTGGTCTCGCTCTCTCTCTCAATCCGAGTTTCCCTCCTTTTCCCCCTGTATTAGGCTGTGTTGGCTAATTAGAATAGCAAAATCAAGTACCTTAGCCTTGGAATGACCAGTAGGTCTACTGCTGCTTGAATGTCCCTTGTATTATGATTATGCTCTCTTTTAAAACCCTATTTTTTCCTGTAGTTATTCTGCCATTTTCTGTCAATTTCAGTTACTTCATATTTTACTGTCTTCAGCTGTACGATACTCTTCATTCACTTCCCTCCCTCCCTCCCTCATTTTGTCCTCTCGTCACCCCCTTGCCGCTCCTACCAACTAAATTACATTTTGGTAGGCTTGGCTAATTGATTAATCTTTGTTAAAAGTGTTAAGGCTACAACTTGAATGACAACAGTAATATAATTATACCAGTAGCGTAGCGACGGTAGAATTGTCTGAAAGAACTGAAGCCTAACTTTAGTTGCATCATTAATATTTGTACCGGTATGATTTTATATTAAAGTTTCATTTAACAGTTCCATCAATTCATCGTCCCTTACGTTATCTCTTCATATATATACACAGGTATGCATATTACTATTTTATAGTTCATGTCTGTTTTAAACTTTCAATGTACGGTAGGGAAGAAAATACACTATCCTGAATTCTGTATTTAGCCTAGGTAGGATACCATAGTTAAAGTTTCACAGTTTTTTATATCCAAGCTCATTTCATTCTCTACAATATATAATTTTTCTCTAACTGGTACATAGTATAATTTTGTAACACCTTTTCACTACTGAATTTTTTGCGTTTTTTAGAAATTCCTTTTTTTACGGCTATCACTGTGTCGTCTCTAGCCATTGTTTCCACCAATTAGAGTGGCCGGAAATAAAGGGTCACATTAGGCTGCACTTTCATTACGGACAATAACTTTTATGATGGCGCCGCTTTTTCCATCGTATTAGAGCGGGTGCCATAATAACAAAGTTTCTCATGGTGTAGGGTATTTTCCTAGCCTAGGTGAGGATGCATTTCATATAGGTTCGGTCTGGTTGGGTTGGGCTTGGTCAAGTTAAGTTAGATTACTGTACAGAAGAATTGATTAAATTGGGTTGGTTACCGTCCATAAGTTTGGTTAAGTCCGATCAAAATTAGGCTGTTATCACCCTACTCTATAGCCTAAGTTTTACTACAGGCAACATACCGTATAGGCTACAGAACATTTTACCACCTCATTGTTCTGTATCATACCCTGTTCACCAAATTTCCCTGCATTCTTTATTCTTGGTGTTAATTACATGGACTTTACTTTCTTACCATTCTCCTCGTGGCTTGTCGAAGTAGAGGATTAGGTTATGGGGGATTTTACTACACCAATATATAAACATAAATATTTGGTGATTATTTTGGTGGATATTTTCCTGATTTTTTTTAATCCATATTCAAATTGATGTAAATATTTCATGATAGATTAAACCCACTACAGTACCTCCCGTAATGAGAACGTTGCAAATGTATTAATGAAAACACTGTATTGGCAGCGTTTCACAAATATCAATAATTTTATAATCGGTTTGCCGTTTAAATTCGTCAAGTATTTCTTCCTCTTCGGAGAAAATATAAAGAATCGTAAAATTCTCTTTATCGCCTCCACGTCACATCTTCCGGTTTCGCCCTGCCAACATTATAGCACCAGAAATCTGCACCCGAGCGAGGAAGTCAGGAAGAGTGACGCCATCTCGACGTATTGACGTTAATTGAATTTGAGGGGAGCAAGTTATTGTCTGCTAAACTGGAGTTTACTAATTCTTCTAAACTTACAACAAAACAGGCAACCTTTGAATACACTACGAGTGGTTTTGTTTCCCGCCACAGTTCGGAGGAATCGAGTGTCTCCAATTGATATCAGCTTGACGTGGCCAGGTCGTGCATATTGGCCTCACACACGCCTTGCCTCCCTTCCCCCACTCTCTTCCTCTCATGTCCCAACGTACTGAACGATTCTCAGTGAGGGAAATGACGTTAGGCAATACAGTATATCTACCTTATAGTCCGTGATAGATAGATATAATACAGTACATAGTATGAAATTGTGTTAGATATGTGGATGGATAAACAGTTAGATTGATGGATGGGTAAGAAGAGAGTAAGTTTTTTATAGAAAAGTAAATAGGCTATGTATGTAATAACTGGATTGATAAAGTGGGAGCTGGGGAGAACAATGTAATACGAAAAATAACAGCAAATGTGAACTATGTTCCGAGATATAAACTTGGAGAGTGCAGTAATTGATCTAACTTGTGACACTCATACGATAGTAATTAGGCATAGAATTATAACTTAGAGAATTTACAAGTTGGTAGCTGGAAACTACAGATTATAAAAAAAAAAAAAAAAACTCAATTGTTCTCGTGTTCTTTTGCCAGCACACAGAATGTTTAGGTGTGTTTCCAAAGCTTTGATCCATCATACACCTCTCGAAGTTCAGTGTTATGAATTGAGTAGACTAGGGTAGGCTTACTCACGTGGACAGGTGGGTGGCAGGTTACAGCTAGGTGAGGAAGGCTACCGCATATTCAATATACGGTACTGTCCATACCTGTCAGGGAAAGACAATGTTAGCGACAGTGATACAGGGCAAAGTCAAAGATGATAATTGTGCTTAAATATACAAGAGGCGCTTGATAATCCCGCCGTGAAGGGTTTTCTTATCTCTAATTGCGAGCGCACGAAATGTTCACCATGACTTAAAAATAGGATGGTGGAAAAAAAAGTAATGTAAATATACAGTAGAGTGTAGACAAACCAATTTTTTTCAGTTCCTTTTGCAGATTGTCTTAACAGAGAAAAGTGATGGTGGGGTGGGGCACACGACACTGGCAACAAAAAAATAGGTTAGGGAGAGATGAAAGTGGATGTAGGTGGGGAGTGAGATGGAATACGAAACCTGTAGGGAGGGAGAGGAAAAGTGAGAAAAAGGGAGAGAGAGAGTCGCTGTGAGAAAAATGGGAAAGAGGAGGGTGAGGGGAGAGCAAACGAAAGAAACTGGATGGCCGGTGGAGAAAAGTAGCCTCAAAGCTGAAGTGAGAAAAACAGGCATCATACATTTACAGCATATTGAACAGATCCAACATGGAATTACTGGAGTAGGCTACAGGCCATAAAGTTTGCGTTGTCCGATCTACATTATACAGTACAGTACGGTACGGTAGCGACTTGTACTTCCTATCTACTCCTAGTAATTCGAATGGATGAAATGAATCTTAAGTTTGTAACTGTTCAAAAAGGTGGGTAAAATTACTGACGGCGATTGTACTTAGCTATGTAGTCTAACAATATCTCCGGATTATGAGATAGCCTAGTCGCTAGATATGGAAGCATTCATAAATGTTTCGACTCTCCCTCTGTTTCAGTAAGTGAGTGAAGTGAGTAAATGAGTGAAGAGGCATACATAAATTACATAAATATGACGAGGCTTAAGTATCGTACAGATCTACTCAATTATTAAAACTTATTAATTAATACGGGAGGTGTATCAGCTAAATCGACAGTGGCATTGTACGTGATACTGTAAATGGCAGAAACTTGATTTGATTTTGCCCTCCAGATATTTTGTAAATTGACCAATAGTAATACTGATAAAACAAGTATCAACCGTCATTAAACATCCTCACTGGTATATAAAATGAGCAATATTTCATGTAATTGTACATTGATTACTGCTTTGTAGTAATCTATGATTTGTCAATTTTCCATTAGCCTTACTGCAGTTTGGTTATAGGTCACAAGTTTATAGCCTATTTTAATGAAAGGGTTGGTGATAACCTGCGTATCTTAAATCGTGATAAAACATTGACAAAATCTAGTCGTACATCTCAGGAGTTTTTTTTTTCCGAGTTCTGTCCCATTTGTGTTGAAGCTAAAACCAGCTAAAATATTTCCTCGGGCCCACAAAACGCCGAATACATAGTTCAAGTCACGCAACAACTCCCTTACATTTTTCTTTTCGACTTAGTCCAAACTTTAGTCAAAACGCCTTCTGTTTTTCTAATAGCCAGGCCTAAGGATGAAATAGACAGGTCCTCTTTATGGCTAAATTGTCGATAACAAATTAGGCCTGTATTGTACCGTTAAGAAACCACCTGTACCACAACCATCTAAACTTGATTCAAGCAATACTGACATAATAACACTGATTAATTAATTTATTACCGTACGGTTCAGGAGGATTGGAGATTTCATACCAGCAGCTCATAATCTACAAAATGGGTAGCCTATTGAGTTAGCTATGGCTTTTCTTGAGCGTTGGCTTCTGTACTGTGCTGCATTAAGAAAAAATAAAAGTTTAGTTAAAGAATAGGCCAGTGAGCATTTCCTGATGAAACGCACGAGTTCCCTTCCTCCCGAACTTTGTCAACTTGAGATTACAATGTAGCCTACAAAACAGTTGGTCACAGAATGTTTTTCCCTTCTTCACATTGTCAACAATTGATGAAAATGTTACTTTCCACAGGCCTATTTATTGTCTTCACTCAAATTCATTCCGGATGTGTAGAACCTCCTACATTTGGAAAACTCTTGAGCCTATTTGACTATCCTTGAAGCAAATACGGTACAGGAAAGGCTCAAATATATACTTCCAAATGTCATTACGCTGCTTTTTATTCCGAGTATAAATACAGATGTCCAATTTTGTGGATCTGTAAATACAAATACGTGCTTTACTCCATCCCTGTAGACGTGTAGAGCATGTCACGGGTGTTAACACAGACCACCTTCCCCTAAATGAAGACAAGGCCAGGTTAGGCTATAGAGGACAGAATGCTGAACTATCCCCAACCGACAACCTGTACAAGAAAATTTACTGTACGGTACCATCACTCTTAGCCTAAGTGGTAAACTCTGGGTACTGGTATGATCTCTCCCCCTCCACAATTTATGACTCGATCAGATCTCCTATGGTTCTTCTGGACAGGGTAATATCTAAAATACCTCTTTTTGTTTTCCTTTATCCCCCTGAGTCAAGAATATATAATTTGCATAAACACTCTTCAGATCGATGGGGTGGCGTCACCTGGCGCCTGTAACGGAATTCTTCGCGTCGTTGAAGTTTTACGAGTTTTCTTCATCTATCCGTTCAACTTCGTCCTTAGCTTTTATCCTACCCCTCTTGTGCACAGATAGGATAATAAATTTCTGCGGCTCATAATTCAGCTTAGTTATGGGACGTCACATATAACCTACAGTAGGCTACATGATTGTACTGTTAACGTTGTCGATGTATTGGGAGCTATTGATTCCTGTAAAGTAACAGAAGTACAAATTTTCCTCAGAATAAACTAGACCGGTAATTATAAGTTTGTTTTTTTTTTATTCAGACGACGGCCAGTATCCACTACCAACATCTTACCGGTGTATTGAGAAAAGGCCTTGATATAATATGAGCTTACCAGTTTTATCAGGCTTACCAGGCTTATAGCCTATGTAGTACACTCTAGCCCAACAAACTTTGTTACCTCTTAACTTACATGGTCTGTGCTTAATTAAGTGGTAATATTTTGGCGTGTATGTCCGAGTAAACGTGGCTCCAAGTATCCAATGCCTTTCAATCAAGTCATACAACAACTAAAACCCTTACTTTTAGGAAAATACCGGGAACGGTGGAGAAGGAAGGGTAGTCTGGTGACGGTGGTATCATCTCGTGTCCCCGACTCCCTATTAGGCTATGTCCAACTTGTCCGTACACATTTAAATTACGTTGACTTCGACGAGCAGATCATACCACATAATATATATTTTTAGCTTAATATATTTCTTTCTCTTTATATAATTTCATTAACTGACATTTTTGCCATATTGACATTTTGGAATTACTATTAAGAGCATAAATTAATCCATTATCCACTGCAACCTTAGTAAAACATTCGAACAGGTAAGCTTTTCTTGATGGCTGATTAATTTAAGGTTTGCTATTCACCCGTTACTTTTTTTTTAATGAATCTTGTTCGTACGGTACTTTTCCTTTTACATTCCACAAAATTACCTGGCAATACATAAGCTCACAATGAAGACTATAATTCAATATAAGCTAGATAACATACAGATGGAAGACAGATGATTTACGGTAGTGTTTATATGATGTCACACTTCTGTTCCCGTGATTAATGACTGAAGTTTGAGTGATTACTTTCCAAATGAGCGAGATTTAGCCGGCAATCAATCACCCACATAGCTGGAAACGTTGAGTGGTGATGTTTGTGTTAAGGTTGAATGTGTTATCAACGTCCCGCTGCAAAAAAGACTTGGTGGGATGCAGAGCAGAGGAAATTTTGCTAGAGATGCAGGCTTTGTTTATCTTTGGTTGATAGGGAGGTTATTTTATTGGTGAATTGGATGGATTATGATTCCTCCTAACTTTGTCACGAAACAGAAGATCCCCTATGAACACTATTGAGGGCGCCATTTGTTTAGTGGTCTAGTTAGGAGGAATCATTAGCCTTCCCATTTACCAACAAGAGAACCTCCCCTTTCTGTTGATACAGTATATACTGTGACAGGAGCAAAACATTTCATTTCTAAATAGTTAGCTTTAAAATACTTACAAGGTAGATGATTTATGGGGTGTCAAACGTAATGTATATTATAATAATTACGTACCTTGTTGATAAGCGAACTCGTCTAGATATACAGTCTGCAAAGATAGTATTGGAACTTCCCAATGGACAAAACTTACTGGAGAGAGACAAGATTTTTCCACTTGGGCTGTACCACGAATTCCTGTGTCCAACTGTACATAGATGGTCAGTCCAGCATATGCTTTGGTTTTGCTGTGTACAACAAAACAAAAAAACTAGTCTCTTTATGGTGTGTATTGGTGGGTGGCATTTGAGACTCCCATGGAGGTTATTGTTCAAAGTTTCTGGGTCAGTTTCTGTTAGTGGTCTTCCTCCTGTCGCAGCTTTGTACACTTATGGCTTATGCTACACTTTTATTTTTAACGAAAATAGAATCGGTGCACCCCTTTACCTGGGCAGTGTTGCCACTTTTGACTCAGGCTCCACCCACAAAAGCAGCCCATTTTACCCACAAAAAACCCACAGATTTTTATGGTAAACCCACAAATTTACCCACAAATACTTGCATAGTTTTCTCTTGTAATCAGTAAGAAGTTTACGAACTTTCTGGAGAAGGAATATCATTGTAACTCAAATACAGTCTATTTTTATTTATCAAAGGCCCTATACAGTACAGTATACTGTACTGTACCAACATTCTGGTCAGATTGCTTTCAAGTAATTCATCCATGTTCAGTAACTTAATGGTGTTCTCTTACAAAGATAAATATTTTATTTATATTCATGAAAGATAAACTAATTTCCTTTGGTTTATAAGGGGCCATGATAAGAACCAAACAGAATATATTGGAGAGTGGACTTATTATCTTGCCACTGCTCTTCATAATTGTAAACAATAGTTTAAACATCTAGTACTGTACTGAGTAACTTTACATCTATTCAATATCAAGTGAAAGTATTTCCTCTACATCTGAATCTACTTCTTCTTTTTCTGGGTCTTTGGTAGCTGAAAAGTTTTCCAGCATATCTGGTGATGGCATAAAAGTTACACATGATAGTGACTGCAAGGATAGACCATAACGGATCTGTAATATAGCTTCTACTGATCTTACAGTTAGTCTGTTCCTAAGCTTTGAATGAACCACATTCATTTGTGAGAAAATTATCTCTATGCTGGCATTAGATAAAGGAAGTGACAGCAGTGACAATGCTAGGGAAGCTACATTTGGAATTTTTTTTTCACCTGCTGAGGTTTTGTGGTCATTTACCTCTGCCCAGAAACTAACAGTACTACCAAGACATGCTGCTGGCCACTGCACAAAGCTGAGGTTACTCCACTCATTTTCTAATTCATCAATATCTTGAAATGTTGACTTATACCTACATGCAATGGGCACAATGGAGCTTTTACACTGGGAAGTAGCATTTGATGGATGAAAGCTTTTTAACATAAGGAGCGTTTCAACATTGTCTGGAAGACGGATTTGCACTTGGTTAATGAGTTCTACCACAAAGTTCTTGCAACGTTCCTTAACATAATTGATTTTTTCTTTATCCAGAGAACATGACTCTGCACAACAGTTGAACTCATGACCAAAGTTAATGATTGTGTGTGGCAAGATATAACTCTTAATGTTTAGGTTAGGCAAATCTTGTTTTGAACATTTTGACAGGTAACTTGGCTCAACAACAATTTGCAGTAGATTACGATACATATCCATGAGATCTTCTGTAATTTTAGTAACCTCAACATTTTGACTTTGAAAGACTTTGTTGACTTTTACTACTTCCTTGAGGATCTTTCTTAGAAACAAAAGGTACAGTTTGTTTTGGGGATCTCTGTAAATGCTTGCTAGTTCTCTGGCTGTGTAACACCTTTCATGTGATGCAGACATTTCAAAATGAAGTTTTAAGGTATCCCATTCTTCAAGAATAACATGAACTGCTGCTAACCGTGCCAACCACCGTGTTGTAGCCAATCCTGGCACCTTTTTAGGCATGCTACTTTCTAGGACCTTATAGAGTTCTTGGTACTGGTGCACCCTTTTGGGCCTATTTGAAAACCATGTGTGTGTTTCCCTAACCAGAAATGTTAGAACTGTGGGGAGTACTTCACAGGCTTTGCTAGCAGCTAAGTGGAGGGAGTGATATATACATCTTACAAGAGTTAACTCCTGATTGTCCCTTTTTAACATTGTGTAAAGAGAGTGATTTTTCCCTACCATTGAACTGGCCCCATCAGTACCGATACCTATCAGTTTGGTGATACTTAAATTATCCTCCTGCAGACAAGATTTAACTTGATTGTAGATAGTGACTGCAGTTGCATCTGCCAGAGGTACAAGGCGATAGAATGTGTCTACCATGGTTGTTTTTTCTGTACTAAAGAACCGAATACTCATACCTAAGCATGTTATGTTTGCCTCATTTGTGCTCTCATCAATTATTAAACTGTAAAACTTATCACCTATTTCTTTTCTTAGTTTTCTGGCAAAAGATGGAGCTAATACATGTTTCTGTAGATGAGAACACTTAGTGCGATGGAGTTTTAATTTCACAAGTGTGGCACACTTTTTGTCCAACTGAGATACTAGTTCACCTAAGTGATCCACTGACATATTAGAAGCATGTTCTGATATAAACACAGCCAGTTTTAGCTCAGCTACTCTCGTTGGGTCATTTTGTACACAGTGAAGCCTCTCCCTAATTGTTGTCTGCACTTTACTTCCAGATGACTTCATATTATCTACATGCTTCTTCGTTGAGGCATGGCCAAGAATAGTTTTCAAATGTGCTTTCAAAGTAGTGTTGCAAACCTTACACCTGGCTTTTGTGCTGTCACCTAGGTATGGCTGCAACCATCCTGCAAACATGAGCCATTATGAATTACTTTATACGTACTGTACTGTACAGGTTAGGTAAAGTTTGGTTAGATCAGATAAGCTTAATTTACCTAGTTTAACCCTTGACCACATAATATCCTTAGAAGTGCAGCATCTCAATTCCTTAAAGGGTTATTGAACCAAGTTCTTGGAAGTATAATAACCTAAAAACATACACACATACACTAAACCAAAAACACAATATTATTACAAAGTGACAAGCTGATTATTGAAGTTACAAATACCAGGTTAATTTGAAGTCACCATCACCGAAAAACTTGGAGAATTGCTGCCCTAGAACTGACACAACTACAGTATAATAATGTTCTAATTCTAATGTATTAGACACAGAACTGAATGTTGTAGCTAATTAAATAATATGTACAGCAGGATTAATACACAGGGAATGGCTTACTAACTCAACTCAGGAACTGTATTACAACAAAATGGTGTTTTGCAGAGCACGAATTACATAAATTTTATGTAACTATATGGAGTATTTTAACTACACTGATTGTGGATATGTAACGTTATATCTTCTACACATTCAGGACTCACAGAATTCGGGCTGTTAACCAAGAGAAATTTAACCTAATATACTATTAACCAAGAGAAATTTAACCTAATATACTATCATTTTAAAGTAGCAAGCTTTGTTTTAGATCAAGACTAACCTTTAAATCTGCTGTCGCTTTCCCAAAGTATCCTAAAATGTTGTGTATATTTCCTGTCACTCATGATTGGTCCAACCGAATAATGGATACCAGACTCTATACTGCCAAGATTTGCTGGTCACTATTGCTGAAAACTCAAGAGAGGCTGGGTGTTGACCGGCTGAGTCGCTGAGTTGACGCCGAAGGTAAATGATTTCATCACTTCATCCAGTCCCAGTGGCCAAGAGTCCAGCCGACTGCCGCGTAAACAACGAGCGCGGGATTGATGTCATACTCATACAATAACAGCTTACCAACGGAGCATAATTTTACGCACATTACTTTGTGGAAAAAGTCATATATACCAACCTTGAAATTATTTTTTCCTTAACCCACAAAATAAAACCACAAAAAATGAAAATACCCACAAATTTTACCCACAGATTTTAAGAAATTATCTCTACCCACAACTCCACCCACAAAAAGGAATTTTACCCACAAATTTGTGGGTAAACCCCACAAAACGGCAACACTGTACCTGGGTTAATGGAAATGTAAAATGTAGGCCTAGACCCATAAAAATAAAACATGTATATACAATCCACATATAACCTAATAGAGCATAAAATATATTTAAGCAGTAATGAAAGTAGCTTACCGAATTAAAGCAGTGCTGCATTGTATGGTTTACGAGCTTTTTTAGTCTTTGAGATGTTAAGGGTTCCATTCAAGTTGGCGTGTCATTTCCTTGGTATCTCTGGAGAACAATAACTTTGGTCATGATAGAAACACAGCCACAGGCCCATCATCAACGTATTGTAGGCCTATGTCTTTCTAGTGAAGTGGATGTAAACTCTGGCTATATAGGCTAGGAGAGGATGGCGGGTGATATATATATTTTTAGTGTGCCACGAGTAGTAATTACGCCTATCAAGCTAGTATTTGCACCCAACTCTTTAGCTTAAGAATGAATCTGAAAGAGAAGCAAGAAACGCCAATAGTCTAAAAACTCTAAACGCAAACCCCTTCCATTGGGGGTGAATAATCATACGCTGGGAGGCCAGAACAATATTAGGCTACTAAATTAATATACAGAACCATGCCTATGTTCTAATTAGCCTATACATTATACCTTTCACCAATCAAATTCTTGATAATATTAAACGTGATTATTCATGTTCTTATGCTAATGTATAGCTTGCCAATTTTTACGGCAAAAACTCTGAGCATAATGGGTAGGGCATAAACGTCTTGTCCAGACAGCCTATAGTCATTTGGATAATAAACAAACTAGGCTTCCATGTTTCCATATTGCTAGTTAGTGCGATACGATATTAGACCTACCGTATATTATGTCCCCCATTATACGAAGCTATGCAGTACCTGTACTTGATTGAAAATAGTGTTTAGATAGACCATTTTGGGGTGTCAACAAACCCAGACTCCAGTGCGAAATTCAGTACAGTCTCGTACAACAGTACAACCTGAGTTGTTATCGGGTATTTTAACCTATGGCCTGTTGCTTGCCAGTAGTATGCATTATTTTCATGCCAATATTTTATGAGACTTATTAGTTACTTGAATACCTTTGTTACTGATGCGGACTGAAAAAAATAAAAATCCTGTATGTAAGACTGTAAGTAATGAAGCAACCTGCATTGGCAATTTAGGAATCACAACACGTATTTACTCCTCAAGCTGTGGCAGTCTTGTGTAAGTTTTGCCCAGAAACACCCTCTACTTATCTGCAAATTCTGGCAGACGGAGCTGCAGAGGCTTAGAGAATGCACGACACGCAGAGCAAGTGAGAATAACAAAATTAGGCTACAAGGAGTACGGTATGAGATCCATAAGTCTGTATTTGTCTCGTATTAGGCTCTCACTAACTTTGTGTTATTTTATATTACTCTCTTAGTATGTAAATAGAATAGCACTATAATTAAAGTGTCATCGTATATACTATGTATATTGCCACGTTTGCTGAGCAATGTCATGTAAATTAGGCTAGGGTATGAATAAAGAAAATTGTCTAACTACTAAAGGCGCTAAAGGTTTCCTCTTACATAATGCCATTTCATGTTACTCTCGTTATTTGATCGATCATCAACGAAGTTGTTTCCATAGCCCAACTTACTATTAATATCCCGAAAGTAATACTACGGTATTACGTTGTGTCTGCCTTTATATTGCACCACGAAATAATATAAAACTTGTATAGCCTACTATATATTCACGTTATTATAATTATACTGTATACAGAATGTAGCCTATGTACCAGTATACTTCATTCAGTGCATGCATGTTCTAAATAAAGAACTGATGACACAGAGTACAGTCAGCAAGCCCACAATCCTGAAAGTTTAGCATAAGTAAACATTTTAGACAGTCAAACAGTAAAAGGTGGAAGAAGGGTAAAGTCTTGTGTGGGGGGAGCGTGAGTATCTTTTCAACATTATGGGTGTCATCAGCTGGGGAAAGTTGCCTCGTAAACAGTGAAGCCCTTGGGAACATTGTGGCTGAGCTCTGTCCCGCCACTGAGTTAGACTGGCTAAAGTTTAAACTGGTGGGCTGCTGCTGCTGCTGCTCTCAAGGTTGTGTGGAGGGAGCAGCGTCTGTCCTCTCTAATCCTGTCAGAACTAAAGTTAGCGCTCTGAATGTATTAACCAGGATTCTAGTACTGGAGAAGGATAGACCACTAAATATTTTTTTCGTGTTGTGGCTGTGGTTAGTTGGAATGGTGGTACCTTTAGCGGCCGGTAGGAATCAAAACTCCAGCTCCCGTGTGATTTCCTTTATCCTGATTATTTTAAGTCGGGGTTTCTTAACTAGGAACGCACAGGTCCTTTGATAATACTTATGTACTTAATCCTTTTACCTGTTTATGACCTCTACATTTATGTTCCTAGTCCTCTTACTTTTGATTACCTCTACATTTATGTTCATCTTACATGTTATGACCTTTACATCTATGTTTCTAGTCCTCTTACCTGTTTATGACCTCTCTATATAATTATATGTTCAACAATATTTCTACATAAAAGTACCAAAAAACAGACATTAATATAGTAAGTACGGTGTATTCTTGAAACTACAGTATTAAGCAATGATCTATATGTACCGGTACTGTAAATCACTGCTACTCCCACCACCACTACGTGAGTGTATTCTTGCTTGCTGTGACATATTATCTACTACAGAGATCTAAATGCTAATTATAGTATCCATACTTTAATAACATTCATGCTTAGTGACTAAAATAAGTAATTATTACCTGTTTATGATATCTACAATTCTTTGTATGGTTAGGCCAAAGTAAGTAATCATATATCTACCCGAATCCACTGACCGACCTCAAAATATACCGTCCAAACAATACGCAGAGCAATATACCTCCCATTCATTATTCTTTTCCCACGTATAAGCAGCTTACTGTAGGCTATATTTAATAGTCTCCTGTATGTCGCCCAGCGAAAACCAATATAGGCTAGTATATAAAAAGTGCGAAAAAAACTCGTAGTACCACGTAATTTTATGTATGTTTCAAAGCTGTGCTCCAAATGCTTATGTGATCTTTCGTCTCAGGTGAATTTAATGTGAGGAAAGGCAATGTTGGTGAACTTTACTAGGCTAGTTTTACCCAGATTTGTTGCGTTTTTAATTTTTTACAGGGGAAACTCTGCGCAAAAAGAAGAGCAGGAGTTGGTGGGAGGCTGGAATGGGAATGATTTACGGCGCTCATTTTGTTGCTCAGCTCTGATAATTAGTCCAGAGCAAAACTGCAGGACAAAGGCTCTCTCTCAGGCTGACTCTCCTCCCTCCCGGCTCCCTCCCTGTCTCACCGTAATATTACCCCTCCCCTTCCACCAGTGTTGCCAGGTGCAGGGAAATTTCTCTGTTTTAGGGAATTTTGCAGTTGACACAGGGAAATTATATAAAGATGGTTCAAGAGTAAACAGGGAAGTTTCTACCAGACGAAATACCAAAAAGAAAGACCGTCAATATTCAAGAGAAAAGTAAACAGGGAATTATTGAGGTAAAATGGGTAATTTTGTTGTTGAAGTTGGGGAAATTTTGTGCGTCAGATCTGGCACCACTGCTTCCCACTTCCCGCACTCCACAGCATCGGCTGGATACTCCCTTCTTTCCTTCCCTCCCTCTGTCCATAATTGTGTTCCACTACTTCCCTTCATCTACAGTTGTACCGGGTCTTCCTACTCACTTTTTTTTACCATTGTTACTTCCATTTACCCGTATGCCTTTCTTCCATTCCCTTTTGGTCCTTGATTACCGTATCTTAGAGGAAAATGTATCGTAACTCAATATTTATTACGGTTAAAATCCTCTAATAACTAGAAAAATATAGCAAATTTCACTCGCAATTGCTATTAAAATAATTCTATGATCAAAGCCTGATGTTGGAAAGATAGATCAGGAGCTTAACTTCATCTTGTTAGACTTTATATTTCTTTCAGCTGCTAATATTTTACATTCTCTTTGTTCCTCGTCGCAAGGGTCACTTAATGTCCAAAATGGACAAAAAACTCTTTAAATTTTCCCTTAATTAAGCCCTAAGGGATGGAGGTAAAGAATTAATTGCTTGTAATTATTGTATATAATATGATTTGTAATTCCTTAATTTCATACATTCTAGTTTGTTGTGAATTGAGTCGAAACCCCTGGAAACTCTGCTTGGGGAAGCCGACTGGTTGAGCCACTGTCTGCAGCCCAACTGCCTATATTAACACCTACACTTGTGTACACGTCATAACGCGAGTCAACACACACACTATGTCCGCCCTAATGGCCACCACCGACCTGTTAACAGTGTTCAGATGGGGATATATCGTCCAGACTTAGACCAGCGCAGGTACAGTTGGACACAAGAATTCGTGGTACAGCCCAAGTGAAAGATGGTCAGCTTCTCCCAATATCAAGTTCCTTAGTGCCAAATAGGAGACATCAGGGTCAGAAGTCAGTATTGAGGATGGTAATAAAAAGCAAGTACCTGATAATGGACACTGGTTACTCAAATGGGACAAGTATCTTTCACCTGGGCTGTACCACCAATTCCTGTGTCCAACTGTACGTACAAGTGTGGTCTGGATCGTTCTTGGCATCGAGTTGTTGGGCGTATTCCTAGTTATTGAATCCAGTTTCTTTCAAAGTGTTTTTATGGAGATAATACTTATTGTATTGCCACCAAATTGCACAGTTCCTTTAATTTGAAAGAAAAAGAGAAACAATTTGC
This sequence comes from Petrolisthes manimaculis, assembly GCA_034508575.1. Classification (NCBI taxonomy): domain Eukaryota; kingdom Metazoa; phylum Arthropoda; class Malacostraca; order Decapoda; family Porcellanidae; genus Petrolisthes; species Petrolisthes manimaculis. The sequence goes on from JAWZYT010001101.1 coordinate 30,681, forward strand.
GCTAACTGAGTGTCGCCGCTGCTTCCTTTTATTTGAGAGAGAGCAAGAGAGATCGTAGCTGTTTCCTTTAATCACAGCACGCCACTCGATAGCTTCGCTCTCACACACTATCTCATCAACGTGATAATTTGAACATTTATCCTTCCTCCACCCTTCCATTCCATTCCATTTTCTCTGTTCGTTTCTGATCCTTCCCCACCCACCCTCTCGCCTTCCCTCTCTATTTAAATATTTATTCATTTATTTATTTATTTACCAACGTGATAATTTGGACATTTATCCTTCCTCTACAATTCCATTCCATTCCATTCTCTGTTTGCTTCTAGTCCATCCTCCCCCCAACCACTCTCGCCTTCTCTCTTATTTTTTTTTATTCTTTTATCTCTCTTGCGCATCTTTATCACACCATTCTCCGTCTTATCTCCCGTCTCCCCCTCTCTGTTATGGCTCTGCGTGTCGCGTTCTCTCGTTTCTCCCTCGGTTTGATTCCAGACACGGTTGATAAAATGTAAAAGTTTGCCCTTAACCAGAACTATTGTTGCCATTTTCGTACACTTTCAGTTTTAAAATAACGGCAAACTGTGTATACCGTATCTCTTGAGGGGGAGATAAAGAAATTAAGAAAAAAAAATGAGGGGGAGGTATGTAATTACTTTACAGTGTTGGTAACTCGGGAGCAATTGATTCCACCCAACTATATTCTAAGCAACAGTACACCATTATTATTATTTTATTTATTTTATTTATTTATGCCAAAACGGGAGGTTGGTGGGTTCCAAGACCTTCACATCCTTAATTGTAGTAGCCTATAGTGAAGATTGTTGATGTATAATAACAAACAAGCATGGTCGATTGCCCACGCCTACCATTGTGCTTGTTCTCCTCCTACATCATAATGAATAATGGCGCCGTGTAAATATGCCAATTACACACTGCCAATTAAGCAGTCAGATGACCTAGTGCTCCCTAGTGCTAATTTCCACCGCCTGGGCTGTTAATTAAAGTGAAACAGAAAGAGAGCAAGAATGATAAGCGATGCATGTGTTTCGACTCGTCCTCGGGGAATTTTTTTTTTTATTCTCATGGTAATCAGTTAGTACAATATACCTATATCCACCATTTCATTTTATATTCTGTTTTTCATTGAAGAACACCAAATGTTTTCCTAGGCTGCTGTTCATTACTATGTAGACTAAGGCATTTACTTTGCCCCTGTTAAAAAAATAGTGCTGAATTAATTCATCTTATATCGAGAGTCTACTGTACTTTACTGTACCTTAAGAATTCGAAACTAGCTGTTACCTATTCTCTCTAAAGGGAGTAATAAACATTTTGTACATTAGAGTGTCTTGATTCCTGCGAACACTGTCAGGAAACGGAATCAGATGAACAAGAGTAATGGTATTCTGTTACTTGGAATAGTTTGGAGGTATCAACTACCACAGAATAATATACCAACACTGTCCTACCTCCTTAATTAAAGATAGTGGTTTGGTAATATCCAATATAATAAATATATACTCGCCCATTCACTAGACCCAACTATCCTATATTTCTTACAATATAGCCGCTCTCATCTAAGGGTGAAAATCCTTAATATTTGCCTTATCCTGGCGTCTTCAGCACCCTGGCGAGCTTCACGTCGCTTCTCATGTCTTCAGTCTGGAATTACCATGTGAAAGCTGGAGTGGATGGCCTTCAGGTCTGTTTAGTTGCAGGGATTGAAGACTTTTGTTGCCTCCAGTCCTCAGAAAACCTTACCGTACCCTCTTAACTTCATTATTAGGCTATATGATTTCTTTAGTAACTAACTCTATCCTCTACTCATCAGCAGTCATAATCCACTCGTTACTGTTTCCATCACCAGATACGGCTTGATTTATGTGCATAATGGGTCACATGCTGTTTTTGTTAGAAGAATGAAATATGTATATTACAGAGGAAAGTACCAAATTTTGCAAGACGTGCGATGAAACAAAACCTTTACTCTGTCCTCTGAACTCTTCTTCTTTTTCTCTCATCTGCATTCTTTTGCACTAAGCAGTCCCCAGAAATGTTATGCATTATGTATAGCCTATAGCCTGTCTCTTGTGTACTGGTTCAATACATTGGCTGTCTGTACTTAATCTAACCTCGTAGCTATACAATTGTTTTACTGTAGGTGTGTCAGATATAATAAATCCTTACGCTATTAGGCTAATAATATAAGCTATTAACCCTTAAGTTATTAGGCCAATTTACATTTTTATTTAACTACAGTCAGACGTGTTTTCTCATCTTAAAGGACGAGTATAACGTCTAGTATAAATATATATTCTGGAGTCTGATAGGCTATTTCTGTTACTTATACTTTTATCGTTTTACCTCGAACAAGCCTCCATCATTGCTAGTATTTTTTATATTGAGTAGTATCCTGAAGCAATGTAGGCTGTGATCTACCTCAAATGAAAGTAATTCCCATTTTGCATGAAGGCCAGGGAGAATATATTTGATCGAGTGCTTGGTTTACGCTACATCTCGGGTTAATACCGTTTTCTTTTAAGCATTCCTTAAAATCAGAGAAACGAAGGTTCAAGGGTAAGCTAAAACAAACCTCAACGGAAATTATATTCTTTGTAATCGAATGCTGCTATAAGAAATAATATATTATAACCCTGGTAGTACAGGGATATTTCAACACGTAGGCTACCGTACCTGAGAGAGTGAATGTTAACCGTAAGTTTCACCTTCTTTGGCCGTGATTTACACAACTATGCTAGAGGCTTTTGTCCGTTTGCTAGTATAGCCTACTGTACATAAGATGCCAAATTGTCATCTATGAGAAGTAAAGGGCCAGTACCACGAAATATACACTCGGCTGAGGTGTTGTTATATGGTGTAGGCTATATGATATCCAACACTAATAATTTATAAGACTTTGTAGCATCATTATTTGGAAAGAGTTGATAGCCTAAGGTCGCGCAATGATGCCCGATGTGATGAATGATGCAGAAGAGGAGGCGTAGTCGTGTTTGACCAAGCTGTTGAAGTTGGAGGGGGTCCTTCACCTCGTAAGAGATCTCCATCGCCTAAGTTTGCAGTTGTCTCGAAACGAGGACGAGGTGCAGGAAACGGATCCCGATGGAATTACTGACGGATCTGATTTTTCGAAGACTATAATACCATGAATGTGTGTCTTGTGTGATTGGAGATGAGTGGGGGGTGTTAGTGTGACAGTAGTAAAGACATAATTGGAGATAGGGAGGGGGGAGTGCATTGTGCAATTTATTTTTATTTAGTCTCTTGTTCCAGGGTGGTTAAAAAGTGATCGCCAGCAGTGTGGTGCCTTGTCAACAGCAGTGTGGTAGGCAGGTCGGTTGCCAGCAGTGTGGTAGCCCTGACTTCAACAACAGTGGGGTAGGCTTCACTCCACAAACAAGGTGGAAGTCACGACGCATGTTAATTAAAGCCCTGACAACAATAGCAGTAGAGCAGCGTCAACACACTTACTGCTCTTCTTGGTGACCAAACAATTGATTATATATTATAACTATTCTGTAAGGGACCTCCAAGACATGGCCACGGTGGATGAGGCCAGTATAATAGGCAAATGGGATTATGTCTGTCAGTTGTGTGGTGATAGACATTACTTTCAATCGAGTATTATGACACATTATAGAAGCCATCCAAATGTTGTGCACGTGTACTGTAGTAAATGTTTAAATATCGTTTTAAATATAGAAGGCAATGGGATGAGAACATACCAGTGTAGTAGTTGTGATCGACTGTGTACTGATTATAGCATCATCAGTGACAGTGACGACAGATATGGCATGGGTACAGGACATACGTTGTATGAGTGTTTGACATGCTGGAGAAAGTTCGTCAGTTTTAAGTCTGCTAGAAGGCACGTGGATATTCACGTCGGGAAGAAAAGGTATAAAAATAGATGCCTTGAATGTAGGAGATTCGTCAAAAGGGATGCTATAGTAAAACACTTAGAAAACAAGCACAGGAATAAGCTTCATGATGTCTGGTAATATGTATATTCTGACATTCATCCTGGTAGAGCACGGAGGATGCACATAGGAATGATAGACTGTCAAGTATAACAAATGTGACGATATGGGATCCACAGTCTGCTAGCAACTGATTCCTCCTAACTCTTTCAAGCAACAGGTCACCCTTATTTTTGTTAATCTGGTCCTGTTTCCTGGCATACTTTGGAGGAATCAATATGCTATAATGTACTAATACTGTATAACCCCTTTAAATACTTCATTACAGTATGTAACATATTAGACAAAAGGAAATATGGGGTCTTGAGGATAATGTTTACCAAAATATTTTCTGACAAGATGCAATTTTTAATTGGTCAAGATGGAAATAATTTGACTTTGTTTTTGTTAATTAAGGAAGGACATGAAGAACATTTATACTGTTTACAAATCCTAAATATTAACATTGCAATAATTTTCAGTTGTTGTTTACATTACAGGTATCTTCTTAAGAGTGTAAGATAATATACTTTTGGTAGAATACAGCATCTCTATTCCTCCAAAGTATGCCAGGAAACAGGCCCAGATGAACAAAATTAATGGTGTCCTTCATGTTGCCTGGAATAGTTTGGAGGAATCAGTTGCTCCAGAATTACCAGCACTGTATTTTTATCCCCTTATAAGAGGAGTACCCTAATCTGCAATGGGAAAAAGGAGGGCTACATATTCTTTAAAACTATTCAAAGAAACAGACATTTGAGACTATATAGTGGATTTGTTTTATACCAAAGTTACAAAAGTATACTATCCCATGTTTAATTTGTATACATAGCGTATTATATTTATTTATGTATTTCTTATTTTACCCTTTTGTCACCATGATTATATCCCAACGTTTTGAGCTGTCATTATAGTGATTAAAAAAAATGTCCTTACCGTGTGTATGTGTGTGTGTGTGTGTGTGTGTGTAAATGTGTGTGTGTATGTGTGTGTGTATGTGTGTGTGTATGTGTATGTGTATGTGTATGTGTATGTGTGTGTGTGTATGTGTATGTGTGTGTGTGTGTGTGTGTGTGTGTGTGTGTGTGTGTGTGTGTGTGTGTGTGTGTGTGTGTGTGTGTGTGTGTGTCCGGACATCTATTAACCAGATATATAAGCTAGATGGTTAGCTAAGTTATTAAATGAGTTATTATTACATTTAATGACCATTCGAATGTGTGTCTGAATTGAGACGAGAGAAACACACTCTAATGAAGACTAATTGAAGTAATCACACACCACCAACCATTACATGTACAGTCCACCTCAGAAATTGGTACACAGAGCCTTCGTTAAAATGAATACAGTAAGTTAAAATAAGTACAGTACATAATCTATTATGTATACTGTACTTACTGTAACATAGGCATTAATTGTTGTTCTGTTGACTGATTCAAGTATTAACCAAATAATATTTACTAGAAAAGTTTGGTGTTACGAAATTAATGTACTAAATTTTCTAGTTGTTAATAATTAAGGGGGTGCGGGAGTAGGGGACAGGCTTGGGGGGGGGGGGGGTTGGGGGGTGCGAGAATAGGTTACAGGCTTTCTACCCACCCCAAGCCTGTCTCCCTATTCCCGCAGCCCCCATACCCCCCACCCAAGCCTGTCCCCTACTCCTTAACGAACCCTTGATGTCACAGTGGTGTATACGAATTCCTGAGGCCGACTGTACAATTAGTTACCCAACAGGAGAATTGGAGGACACTGATTCCACCAAACAGTTTGTGTTTTGATACAGTTTGGAGGAAATGGAGTCTACAATAATAGCCTATGTCTTATTAGGTACATTTTACAGAACACGTGAGGCGTATGTAGGGGGGGGAGGTTTGGTGTGTGTGGGAATAGGGGGGGACAGGCTTGGGATGGGTAAAAAGCCTGTCCCCTATTCCCGCACACCCCTAACCCCCCCTCCCTCAAGCCCGCACCCCCTTAAGATGAGGTTATCGTATTGGTGAATTGAAAGGCTACTAATTCCTCCAAACTATTCTACGAAACAGACGACCTTGATGTTATGAATAGGGGATCAGCTGTTTCGTAGCATATAATGTTTATTGAAGGAATCGGAGACCTTCTAATTCCCCATAAAGAGAATATCCCTAACCCCACAATTTTTTTTTTTTTTTTTTTTTTTTATAATTAAATTTATGAGTGGCGTAAGACCCATTTCACGTAATTGGTTAATAAGTCACTCTTGTTTTGAATACCTCGTTCTGTATTATATGGCTAATTAATAGTTGTTGTGTATCTCATTCATTTCGCTTTATATAGATACACGTAGGCGGTGATATATGTATACACGAGTTAAGAGGGACGTTTTAATTGTGTTGGTAAATCTGGAGCAACTGAATCCCTACAAACTATTCCAAGCAACAGAAAGAACACCATTCATTAATTTTGCTTCTCTGGTTATTTTGTTTCCTTGGCATACTTTGGAGGAATCGAGGCACTCCAATGTAACAAAAAGTGAAGGAATCGAAGCACTCCAATGTAACAAAAAGTGAAGGAATCGAAGCACTCCAATGTAACAAAAGTGAAGGAATCGAGGCACTCCAATGTAACAAAAAGTGAAGGAATCGAGGCACTCCAATGTAACAAAAAGTGAAGGAATCGAAGCACTCCAATGTAACAAAAAGTGAAGGAATCGAAGCACTCCAATGTAACAAAAGTGAAGGAATCGAGGCACTCCAATGTAACAAAAAGTGAAGGAATCGAGGCACACCAATGTAACAAAAGTGAAGGAATCGAAGCACTCCAATGTAACAAAAGTGAAGGAATCGAAGCACTCCAATGTAACAAAAGTGAATTATCCCCCTTTTAATTAATCTCCTTCCCTGGTTTGTGAATTGGACTGATGCTGTTCCCCTAAACTATGAAAGGAAACACCCAATAATCTGTTTTAGTAATTGGGGGTCAGTTTCGTGGCAATAATGTGGAGTAACTTGTTGTTGCCCTTCAGTTTAAACAGGAGGATTTGGTAGTATTCAATGTCACCAACAAGATCATCACAGATTCCAAATATTGTCGGGAAGCAAATCAGATAAAAAAAAATCTTGCTTGGAGTACTTTGGAAGAAAAATCAACGACACCCAATTTTTCAGTCACTAGTACTATACCAGCTGACGTCACCTTATGTGTTCTCTGACTAAAAAAAATAAGTAAGTTGTATGTATATATAACTTATCCTTATGATTCAGCTGTTGTGGGTGACTTATAGGGTTACTGGTTAGGACTTCAAATTATACAATGAAACAGACTGACTAATAAGTATAAACCTCAGTATACAAGCAGGGGATATGTTTGGTATATATGAAGTTTCTCATAAGGAGGTGGCCTAACACTTTTGGTACATTAATAATTGGTTTCTTCAAAGAATGCCAGGTAACAGGACCAGATTAATTAACTAAAATAATGGTAGCGTGTTGCTTGGAATACTTTGGAGAAATCATTTGCTTCAGATATGCCAACACTTTATGATCTTAAATCACTTCTGCTGTTGTAAATAGTTGTTGTATCATATAATTTTACTCCTTCCATGACACCCAACCTGTCAGAAAATTTATGGTCTATTTATATTTGTAAATTATTGTAGGTAGGTATCAGTAATTGAGACCCCCTGAATACACTTAACGAGACTTGTGGAGATGATTACCTAATAGGAGTAATTATCTCGATTTACTAGTTGGACATGGCATGATATATAGTGAGGTGTTGGGTGTATGGATATGGCAGAGCAGCATGGCGGTCACTCTTCGCTCATCATCAGTCCTCCTAGCAACCTTCCTCGTCCTGACTGTGTCCTGGGAATCTGCCCTTACCACCACCCTTGCCATCCCGCCTTATCTCCAGTATTTCCTCCGGCACCTTCACCAGTACGAGAGATTATCCCCGTCCAGAAGGTTCTTGAAGCGGAATGATATATTCTCGGCAAATGAGGCCTCTCCGAGTAGGAGTTTTCACCAGGTGGAAACGGGTGTGTTGGGTAAATACATTCTAACACCAGATGCCATCATTAACACGACACAACTACTACAGGAGGGTGTCGACTGTTCCTCATTACAAGTGACTACTCACAAGAACCATTTCGTAAAGGATCCTAATCTTCGGCCCACCTGGCTCCACAACTCCATCATGATTGGCATGTGTCCCACTAAGTATGTGAATAGGACCCTGCATAATCCACAAGATCACCGTCCTGATGTGGTCCTAGAAGCCCAGTGCATCTGTGACAACTCCCAGTGTTCTCGTGATGGAGCTAAATGCGTCGCTCTCAAGTATCAGATGAAGGTGCTGAAAATAATAAGCAAAGATCGTAACTACACGAAGGATAATCAGGAGATTACTCTGGCGTGTGTCTGTGCTAGGAATCCCAGCCGGTACGGAGGTTATATAGAAAACAACGCTGAAGTATTCTAAGAGCATTTTTTTTATACAACCACATTAGGCCTATTTATCTCCACCTCCGTCCTTCCTCCATACTGGCGTTAACACTCACTGTTCAAGTTTGTGAGTGTCCTCCGATCCTCTGAAATCGAACTGAAGGACTGAAAATTGGTATTTTTAATTTAATAAGAGAATGAAGGATATTTGTCCTAGTGCGGTGCTCGCTTGATACACCATCTTCCAATAGGACCCCGCCCCCCTCTCATCCCTAATGCAACGGTGTGGCTAAAAATGTCCTTCTCACACATGTAAGGCCCTTGGCTATACCATAGAAAATACATTATATACATAATATAGGCCCATAGGGCATAATAACTAAACCTGGTGAAAATCCATTAGTTTCCTTCCAGATGCATTGACCTTAATCCCGTCTTTTGAATTCGTGATTAATGAACTTGGTTGTGTGTTATGTCATGATTTGTATTAGGCCTATGTTTATTAAACAAATGTTAAAGGAATAAGATGAGGAAACCTATTCGTTTTTGCTGAATTATGAAAAGTGCAATATAACTCTTTCATTTCACTTGACACAAAAGGACAAATGATCAGAATTAGATTATGGTGATTATATTCATATATTCATTTTATTAGGTTAATAATACACCTTTTTCCATTTAGCTGAATACAGGTTTGGAGTAGATTTCACGTAAGCTAATAAACATGTCGATGATCAAATACATGTGTAAAGGTTTTTTATTGTAAAATCTATTTTGGTTTGCTTTACATTACACCATAAAAATAAGGAATGAGACGTGAAAACCGTTGTATTTTCTCCATTTTAAGTGAAAACACTACACCTAATACTTACCATAGTTGCTTAGAGTATATTCTTATGGTAACTACAAGTGAGAATTGTGACTATGGCTGCATTTGATTATGTATTTTGTTTACTCACAAGTTATGATTTTAATTGCATAGATTGTACTAATGTTGACATAACTTGCTGAAATAATATTATATTCCTAAAGTACGGTAACGGTATTATAGATATTGACTCCATGAATTAAATTGAAAATGTGCATATTATTTTGTAACGTACAGGTTTTGATGAATCCGAAAGTTCTTTAAATCCATGTTATTTTCTGTTTTTATGGTTTTGTTGAATAAAATTGTAACACTTTCTTTATCATTAATATTTCAGTCCCTGTGAATTAAACTAATATCTTAATACAATGACAAAGTTGCCCACTTGAAGCTGTATCGATAATTATAATCTATACAGAGTTTGTTACAAATACATCACTGATACCCATACAGTGAAAAAAATTACATAACATTGTCCAGTCTAGGTTGTCTGGCCTTTAATACTACTAAGATACATGGGATGATCTGCTACCTTTAATTAAAGAAGATATAAAAGAGCAAAGATGAAGGCTGGCACCCCTCCTTTCCCTTCCTCCAACACAGCATCACATGAAACAAACTGAAGATAGTTTCATAGGAAATAACAAATTAGGAGAAATGCAACTATACCTTGTCATTTTTATCCTGTGCTTCATAAGTGTGTAAGTCTGTGTAAGTGCTGGAGCATTGTAAGTTTCAAGTTTTGGTAAGCAAGATTTGTTTTAATCACCCCCCTCCCCCCAAAGAAAAATGTAATCTTTCTGAAACTTGTGACAGAATTCTAGATTTTGCATACTGGTGCCTTAATTTGTTAATGGGTGTGGAAAACCTGATTAAATCAACATAACTGGGATGAAAGACGCTCCTCCCTGTGTTGTGGGTGACCGTCGTGAGTGGATAGCTACGTTGTCATTACTAGAGACCCTATAAATTATAAAAGAGGCTGGATATCCGCCATTCTTGCTCATCTTCGTGATGGTTTACTCCTGACAGGACACGTCTTGGAATCATGTTCGGCGGCACACCATGCATATAGTAAACTATGTAGTGATCATCATTATGGTTTGTTTACTGGTCTTGTTACGCTCTACATTCATATCCTCTGACACCAACTTACTAAGGGGGAGAATGTCTAGAGTTGATGGGTGTGGGGAGGGATGGATGCTGCTGAGGACTTCAATATTGACCAGGAAACAGATGTACTCAATGTTATTAATATATATTAATTTGAGATCTGTATGTTTCATGGCATAGTTTGTAGGAGTCAGTACCCCTTCAGTTTACCGCCAAGAAATTATTATCACCTTAATAATAATCATCATTAAACTCTGCCATTTAAACTCTGCCATTTAAACTCTGCGATTTAAACTCTGCGATTTAAACTCCGCGATTTAAACTCCGCGATTTAAACTCCGCGATTTAAACTCCGCGATTTAAACTCCGCGATTTAAACTCCGCGATTTAAACTCCGCGATTTAAACTCCGCGATTTAAACTCCGCGATTTAAACTCCGCGATTTAAACTCCGCGATTCAAACTCCGCGATTCAAACTCCGCGATTCAAACTCCGCGATTCAAACTCCGCGATTCAAACTCCGCGATTCAAACTCCGCGATTTAAACTCCGCGATTCAAACTCCGCGATTCAAACTCCGCGATTTAAACTCCGCGATTGAAACTCAGCGATTGAAACTCAGCGATTTAAACTCAGCGATTTAAACTCTGTGATTTAAACTCTGCGATTTAAACTCAGCGATTTAAACTCAGCGATTTAAACTCCGTAATTCTTTATAATACAGTAGAGGGAAACAAAATTGACTGTACGTCAGTGAATTTCTTAATTTATACAGTAATATCAAAACATATTAATATTTATTAATATTATTATTACACAATCTTTCTCTCTCTCATCGGGATCTAAATTTGAATGTCATTATTAATTATAAGTAGTAATTTACAAATGAAATGAGCAACTGAAATATAAAACACAACCTTTCAGAAATTTGAACATGGTATTAATTTTTGCCGCTTTGTTGTCTTCTGAGTTTAATATGTTCATTGGTATCTGTCTGATAAAGATACGGTTACACTACACATACACTTACACAGTACACTACACCTTTATCTCCCTCCATCCATCACACATTCATTCAAGTTGTCGCTGGTTGTAATATGAAGTTGAAACCAGGCAGGATTAAACTATGACTATGATTACAGTCGACTGTACGTATACGGTTAATATAGGAAGAAAGAAAGAAGAAATTGATAGACATTAATAAGTTGTATTGGATATTTCATCACTTTAACATGCTTCAACTTCCTAGCTGTCGTCCCACGGACCCCTTCCCGCCCCTTAACCCGCTTATAAATATTCATTATTCTTTCCACCACTTCTCTTTAGCATTCTGGTTTGCCTCATTGTTATCAGCGTGTGGTTGGGTTATGTCCTCTAAGTCCATGGAGCCTAAGCCCACCTCATTATAGAAAGCCTATTATAAATAATTATACTATTACAAAATATCCACCTCCCTGCTGTTGTGACAGTGTTGTCAACTTGTCTATCTTGTGCAGTCAGGAAATGCCAGTTTGATTCCAAACGGCATAAATAAGTTGTACTATTCTGCCTGCTGTACTTATATATGACGAATATTTTACATTGGGTTCAGTAATGTATCAGAGATTAGTGTCATGGCAGCTATGATATTAATTACTTAGCTTTTTTCACATGTCTGTGGCCTGGCCCTATAATATAGTTTCCCGCCTTAATTAAGTTCACCGTCTGAGTAAATGACAATGGACAACTGTGTGTAACTTATTAGATCACCTATTTATCTATACAAGAATCTTTTATTTAACTTCAGTCTACATGATTACTATCTCGCTGATAATTATTACAATACACGATAAACAATATAACGTGTAGTTGGTAATTTTTGGTGCATGGCATCGCAACAAGGAGGATGCCACTTATTATTTTTATTTACAACTCCTATAATAATTATTAGTCCTTCATTTACTATATTTTTCGTTTAACTTTTTGGGAAATTTAATGTATACATGCAGTTGGGTTATGTCATAACTTTTGAGTGAGCCTGTCCAGCACAAACACAAATAATGAGAATTTCAAACAGTTGCCAGCTAGTGTTATGGTACCGACGATATAAAATTCTTTCTCCCTCAGACTGTCAGACATCATTATACCTCCATGCATCATTCAGCCTCACTGCTTGGCTCCAGTCCCGCCACTTCTAAATTACCAAACAGAGGTTATAATTATTTAACTTGCAAAGCGTCCCAGCGGCCGGTATCACGTTACGGCACTTTATGCCTACCGTACCCCAAGGCTCCATTTTGTCTCCTTCGGTAAAACAATAGTAAATATATTATCCAACCATGGCCACCTTCACCACACCCCAGCCTTCCTTCAACAACACGAAGGGACAAATTCAGGTGAGGTTTGGCTTATTCATTGAAATAGAAAATAAATTAGACAATATTTTGTAACGGAGGAGACCGTATCTGTTTTGAAGAGTACAGTGTATGCATAGCTATAATTTTGCTTCATTGATTAATCTCTGAGATGTATATGTCTGCTCAAGAGGATCTTTTCGGTATTTATTGAAGTATTACCGTTTTGTAGCAGTATTGCCAGATCCGGATAGTATTTTGCCCTAATAATTTCCTGTACTTTACCACGGTTATTTCCCGGCAGTTTGCCCAGGTTAGGTCCCAGTAGTCTGCTGTGGTCTAGGTAAGGTATGATCAGTCTGGCTACTTTCAATATTTTTGAATATGTCCTATCTTGGAAATGGGGCATTTGCGGAGGAAATGACATAGAATTGTCTGAATAAGTGGATAATTATGGTAGAAAAACCATACGTAATAACAGTAATTCTTTCAATGTTGGTTGGAAGTTTGAGGCCAAGCATGGTCTTGAATATTGTATGGTCCTTAAAGGAGTGACGTAAGGTATGACGAAAGCCATTGTTATGGTTCTCGGTCAGTTACCTTTCCGTGTACAGTATTAAATTTCACTCTTGTGACTATAACACTGTTTTCTACCTCTCTAAGCGTAATTTAATGGAATTAAGAATACAAATGTGGTTGTCAACTATTTTTCATCTCAAGAGTTGGTAGGCTGCCCATTGTATCTCTTGTAGGCCTAACAACATCCAAGTGAGAGAAAAGTACCCAAGGGCTCGGACGAGCACTCTATGTACAGTCGGCAAAAAAGATATTGGAAGACATTTTATTTAACTTTTTATTTTTTGCTGACTGTACACTGGCTATAACCTACAGTGACGTATTTGGACGTACTGTACAGCACTACCTTGGTACAGCCTACATGTACTGTACGTACAGGTATATATAAATACCGTACATGCAAGGACACACTCGTGCATTTTATTAGGATTGACATAAACGCGGTAGAACATAAAAAAATGTGTATGTGACTTACTTAACTTGAAATTTCATGTGCAAAGTTGTAGACTGGTAGTGCGTATGAAAGGATAATGCATGTATGTTTCGTTCATAGATTGTTATAATATTGTATATGTGACGGCAGTACATGAAGCTGATTTAATGCGATAACTTAGCAGTAATATTTTACATCTGCCTGCTTTCATCTGCGGCCAAAACCTCGAGTCAACCAGCTGGGGGGTTCATGTTTAGTCAACATTGTTTGCACCAATAAGAATAAAAGACAGCAGATTGGCACAACTTCTGAGATTTTGTTTGGACGCGAACGATAAACATTGGAAATGTTCGCTTTGTGCATTTAGTTTCACACGATTTATTGGCACGGCGTATTATAATAATATGCATGGAAATAACTAAATTTTGATACAGGATGAATTCTCACTAGATAATTAACCTGAAGAATCGACCAGAAAAGTTTTATTGGGAAGGACGATAGTGTGTGAAAAGCTACCAAATATTTAGAGGAAGTTGCCTCTGGATTATGGACGGTCTCGTTCCCGGGAGTATAAGTATTTTGTAGGTTTTAAAGGATACGTAGTACAAGAATGAGAACAGTCTAGATTACTTAATTATAAGTTGTTTTCTATTTAATGTACTAAAGTTTTGCAGACAATAGATACATCGTACCATAAATTCCGAGATAGTGACTGTACGTAAGATGGCACGACTTACATTATTACATACAGTCAGACAGACGACAGTCACTGAGTCAGTCTGTGGGGGAGGTGTGGTTTTGATGGGTCACGGGTCTTCTCTGCCAGTGGAATACATATCACATTTCTAACCTGTTCTGAGCCTGAGGAGTGAGAGATGGAGAGGTACGACGAGGATCTGAGTGAGAACAGCTTCTTTCAGGCGCTGGTGAAAGAATACGTGGAGGTGTTTGAGAGGGCAGTGGAGGGAAGGTGGGTTATCTGTGTACCCAGGGCAGGGGCATTACCTAAGTACGCCCTCGCTCAAGACGATATTTTAAGCCACATCCTTATTCCCAGCGAGGAGTTGCCCGAGACTCACTATCGAACCCTGACTGAGAAGAGTGTAGTAGTAAAGGGGAATGTGTTGGTGGTGGAGAACTCTGTGGCTAACCCACTATCCGTCCATATCCTCTTCGACGAAACGTTTTACGATGATGATTTACGTAAATACAAAGTGTTGTGTCTAGAAGAGCCCCTCTATGCCTCTCATGCCTTCTCTAATCAGGGGTCCACAGGATTAGTGACTCTTTACTCACTAAGGGATTGTATAGATCTACTATGGACTGAAGCTGGAGGTGAGAAAGTACTACAACAATTAAATAACCTAATTAGCCAGTTCCTAAACACATCATACCAGGTGGAGGAGCAGAGCTTACAATGTTTGCGTGACCTTGGCTGTCAGCTGTTCACTCAAGCCGTACAAGTGGTGCTATCTGATCCCAGGCTGGGGAAGAAGACCAAGTGTGATCAGTATCTGCTAGACACAGTGAAGTTGGCTGTGGAGAACTATGTGTTGCATGGGATTTACAAGAGGTTGATGAAGGGCATTGCTGCATGTAAAGCAGAGGAGGATGCCAGGCTGAACAGGGCCATCAAGAATCTGTCTGACTTGCAAGTGAGAGACCTGGATATTGACCCTCAACTCTCCACCAACCTCACAAAAGCAAAGTTTGAGCTGTTTAATATTGAAGGATACAGCACACCCCTGGGGAAGCTGTGCTGCCTCAAGAGGGTCATCCATCATGTGTTGACCAAGGACAAGGTGTTAAGTTCTGATGAGCTGCTCCCAATACTGGTCTTCCTCATTGTCAAGACAAATTTACCCAATTGGTTTGCCCACCTGACCTTCCTGAAGCAGTTCTGTTTCTCTGCTTCCGGGAACTCTAGTGGAGAGTCTAGTTTCTATATATCATCCCTGGAGGCAGCACTAGAGCATATTTACTCTGGGTCTCTGTTAGGATCATCTTCTCCAGAGGCAGACAGTGTTCTCCAGCCAGGCTGCACAAAGAGTCCCATCCTCAAGAGCATGGAAGAGGCACTAAGTTTCTCAGGTGTTGACCCTGTGGCCAGGTTCTTTGAGTGCATCCGCTTAGGTAAGGTAGAAGATGTCAAGGACATCCTTGATGGCAAATATAAGCCATTTGAGGAGAATTTGGACAAAGAATCAGCAGTAGCAGAAGCAGATGTTCAACTCTGCCATCCACTGTGCTCCTGTGACCAGTGTGAGAAGTTGGTGCGATCGCCCAAGTTGAATATCCCTCCCACTGTTTTCACACGGGAAGAGCGAGGCTATACAGGCCTCCATGTAGCTTGTATATTTGGCAGACCAACTGTGGTGGACCTGCTGGTGGGTCTTGGGTCAGACTTACATGCAACAGACTTCAGAAGTGCTACACCACTGCACTATGCAGCTCAACGTGGCCACCAAAATGCTCTTCTCCTGCTCCTCCATGCTGGGGCTGATGTTAATAAAGTGGATGGTGACATGAACACTCCTTTACATCTGTGTTCTCTCAATGGCCACTTGTCATGTGTGAAGGCCATATTGTTTTATGCTGAGTCAGTTGGGGTAGAATTAGATATCAATGCACAGAACAATGTGCTAGACACTCCCCTCCATATGGCCAGCCGGTGGGGATACTCTGGTATCGTGGAACTCCTCCTTGACCGACTGACTAACCTAGGTCTAACCTTAAAGTTGCCGAACAATAGGAAACTGACTGTGTATGAATGTGCTCACAACCACCACATTGCCCGTATGATACTTGAGGCCAAGCTGAAAAAAGATGAGGAAATCAGCCAGGGGTTTATCAGAGTGGGCTTGGCTTCATCTCGCCCCTCCAGTGTTCAAACTAGATCACTAGACTTTGAGAATCGTGCAGAAAGCTTTTTAGGCAAAAATGTAATGTGCAGGCAGGATGTACAGCAAATGAGGAATATTGACAAGATGTTGAAAGCTGTCAAAGTTGGTGATGTGAAATTGGCATGTTTTTACCTTGGAATTGAAGAGAGCACCAGCGAGGAGGAAGATGAAGTAGCTCGCCCCCCAAACCTCTGCCATCCTCTTTGCCAGTGCACTAAGTGCTTTACCCAAGCCTCACATGGGGCATCAGAGTTGTATAGGACTCCCATTAATGCTTGCAATGGAGAAGGGTACACTGCTCTTCATCTGGCCACAGCACAGCATCAAACTCGCCTGGTGAGGGTGTTGCTGCACAAGGGTGCAGACCCTAATCCTCAAACTACAACCTCTCACTTGACTCCCCTTCATCTGGCTGCTCAGACATGCCATCTGGAGCTCATGGAGGCCCTACTGGGTCATGGTGCCCAGGTGGACCTACAGGACAACACTGGCAACACTTCCCTCCACCACTGCTGCTTTAAAGGTTTTGATCAGGGAGTCAAACTCCTGCTGGAATGGGGTGCATCACGGGACCTGACAAACCTCTCGGATAATACCCCTGCTCAAGAAGCAGAGAACCGTGGCCACTGGCACCTAGTCCAGATCATATTTGGTCGGACTAAATTGAACTAGCATCACCCTTCTACCTCTCCCTCCCCCACATTGTATTTGCATCACTCCTGCAGGTATGCCAATACTGTACCTACTAATAGGTTTGTTTCCTTGGTGATAATTCATATTAATTTCCATGCTTCTTGAAAAAATTAAAACAGTTTCATTTCCAGTTTTTTTCTTTACATTATTTAAATTTTTTGATGAGAAGATGCTTTATTGATGCTTTACCTTATTTTTATACAGTATTTATTATCGGTAGGTGATATTTGGCCCCATGTTCTCTGGCAAAACTACTGAGCTGATGAGAAGACTGAAACGCTACCAAATCTCTCTCCATAAGTGCCTTGTCATCAAGTATGCCAAAGATACCAGGTTAGTTGCTGTTCTCATAATCTTGTCAAACTTACTGCTCAATTACCTGATGTCTTCTATATCTGTTGATCTATCTACAGTATAGTTCTGATGCCTAGGCCCCTCCCCCTGGGAACTCCCCCTGGGAACCCCCAGCAAAACAGTTTCCAGTTCTCCCTGTTCCAGCACTCCCTTCTCACTCAGTAAAGCCCTCCCCATCCACTCAGTACTAGCCTATATGATGCAGTTCTTTCAATTTATGAATTGTTTCTATTTTTTTATTCTAATACTGGTACAGTTTTTTTAATATTAACCTCTATACTCAAACTAGAATGTACTGAGCTCTGGTGGGCTCTGGATTAAGAGCGGCGTTGCCAAATCATCACCAAAACAAACCCATATTGTTAACATTTTAATGCTTAAGCCAATTTGTAGTAGCTCTAAGTATTCGATATATAATACAACGTTAAAAAGAAGTATTTATAATGACGAGTTAGGCTAATGTAAGTCTATTTACAACAACTCTATACAACATGTGACTTGTTATTTTGTACATGCTGCCACATCTCCTGTGACAAAGGGTTAATGGTGGGTCAAGGACGCGTGTATTCATACATGTCATCTGGTCATTCACGCATCAACCACTATGGACCACACATCTCCCAAGCACGTTGGTGTTCTCCACAGCCAAGCTAAGGAAATTATTTATAATATAAATAGATATTTCCTATTACATCCCTCTAAATCAGTTGCTCCATGTGGATACCATGTGGGTATGTTTTGGTGATGATTTGGCAGCGCCGCTCTTAATCCTCATCCCCACCTGAGAGCTCAGTACATTCTAGTTTGAGTATAGTTTTGTTTTTGCAGTACTAGAGTGTGATACTGTGTTAAAAATATTATAATAGATTGATTCAATGACGTGATTTGCAGATATGAGGAGAATGACATTGCCACCCACGATAAGCAGATGTTGCCTGCAGTGGCTACCATGGTGTTAGCAGACCTAAAGGAGAAATCCAAGCACTACAATGTTATTGGAATTGATGAGGGACAATTTGTAAGTTTTTGTCCTATTTTAAAGTTCTTAAAGTTTTACTCTACAGTATCAGGTTTTGAATATACACTTCATGCCTTCTATTGTAACACCAATATTGGTATTCACTAAGATCATTCATACATTCATTATCAGATGTTTTTTCTTCACTTATGTATCATAATTTTACTAGTCTTTTGAAGTATCATTTAGAAGGAGAATGTGCTTTTTTTTTTTGTGTGTGTATCTGGTTTGGTAGTGTCAATAAGGAACATTGTTTTATTAGTATTCTTTCAAGCCCCAATACCTTTCTCTTACCAGTTCCCAGACACAGTGGAGTTTTGTGAAAGCATGGCCAATAGTGGGAAGGTAGTGGTGGTGGCAGCTCTGGACGGCACCTATCAACGACAAGGGTTTGGTGATATCCTACAACTGGTTCCCCTGGCTGAGTCTGTGGTGAAGCTAACAGCAGTTTGTATGATCTGCTATGGTGATGCTGCATACACAAAGCGAACTTCCAAAGAAACTGCAGTGAGTCTTTGTTTCCTTGACAATATTAAGATTTTTTCATTGGTGTTTCACACAATAATTGAGTTGTCACTCCACTAAGTTATGGGATATACGATGTACAGTATCTAGCATGATCATTGTTCTACATTTTTTTTTTAAACTGCTGTCTGGTTGCTTTCACATTGGTGGTGGTGGTTGTTGAAGTTCCTCAACTTTCCTTTCACATTGGTTATTTACCACACTGTATTCAGTTCTGTGTGAAATTAGAGAGCATAGTGCCCTGATCTTCAGAATGGATCTGTTATTTATTGTTGGTATTTCTTTAACATCAATAGCCTGTATCACCAGGTTCATGATGCATTGATGCTTATATCCTGAAAACAGAATGAAGTTTTTAAGAATATTAATTAATTGATAAGATAAAGTGGAACAATCACTTTTAGTTTTGTTGGTCAAGCATTTTGTGATGTTACTAGGATTCTGAAAAGTGTTGTTGAAGTTCCTCAAGCTGTCTGGTTGTATTTTCTACAGTTTTGCTAAATTTATGGTTTCAGAGGCCTTTTATATAAAGTATATTGAAGGAAGACATCCCAAGTGAGTGAGTACCAAATTAATTTTTGGAATAACAATGATGCTGTGATGTCAAAATAGCATATACTCTCAGAGGAAGTAATCTTTTGTATAATTTCTGGATGGCTCGAGTCTCTGATTTCTGGAATGGAAAATTGATGATGGTAAGATGTTTTAATTTGTTTCAGGTGGAGGTGATTGGTGGAAGTGAAATGTATATTGCTACATGCCGCAAATGTTACTACCAGGTATCCACACCCCAGAAGCGACCTGCCCCTACCTCACCTCTTAATATCATCCAGGTCAATACTCACCTTGGGTTGTTTGGTCCTTGATATCACTATTCATAGTATATGTTATGGTGGTGCATAGGAATATCATAAGTTGTTTTGTTATCAATTAATGAATAGTTGTTTGTTTTATTTAAATTCAATTATGCAGGCTTAAATTAAGAAATATTATCTGGGGATTGTGATATAAAAAAATAGTTGGTCTTTTCAGTCATTGTTTAAGAGTAAATAGTTTTGTGCTTTTAGTGTTAGGCTTTATTTAGCAGACTTTCGGTGATTTATAATGGCTGTCTTTAGAAGTATCAACTGTCAGATTTCTTCTTTAAGGGCAGGACCTCCCCTACCTATACAGCAGAAGATTAAGAAAGTGGCAGTTACTCTCCTCAGTAAATCATTACCCTTGCTTTCTATTTTACTGTGAGTAGCATGGTATATAAATTTTATTCTGGTAAGGAAAATCCCTCCATTACAATACCATCAACAACTTTCTTACTTTCCATTATGTGTGGCACAGGAATCTATGGAGAATTGTAATGGCACCACCCACATCAAGCGGCGATGTATAGAGGTACCTGAGGACGATATTGCAGAAAAAGAGAATATCAGTGAAATGGCATCATCAGCATGACCAGCATCTTTACTTATTTTATGCTTAATTGGGAAGATAGACAGCAATTTTCAATAAATGGTAGAGTTTGTAATTTTAATGATATTTGTTTGATAATCTTTGTTTGAGTGAGAAGGCATCCCTAAGGTGTCTCAATAATCAGTAAAGTATTTATAGTCGAACCATTTTATATTGGGTACAATAGATAAGTGTGGAGTTTGTAACATGCACATGCATTTAGTATATTAGACTCCAGGAATCTGCAGTCTTCCAGTATTATGTCCTTATGTCAGATGTCCTTTTTCAGTATTTTCAATTGATTCTACTTAATTTTCACCATTCATTCAACCTCTATCTGTTTTCCGGAAGGATAGATTAGCGTGACATCATTTTTATTTTCAAGCTAGGGTATAATAACATTCATTTGTTCCCCATGCCCAGCTCTGGTGCATGACTTTCAAGTTACAATATGTGATGCATCCCAAATGAACAAGATCCAGTACAGTTGCTGACTGAACAAATTCAAGCAGCATACTGTAATGGAAGAGCAATGTCTAAGAATGAAACTGACTTGCTGTAAATACAACGTTTCAGGCTATTGTAGGTTAGCATTCGATAACACTTTCTATACTTAAACTCTCATGGAAGACTGACTATAATACCCTTATCTGATGAGAGCTATGTCTGAAAGTCCTTCAAAAGAGTCTTGTTTGTCTGTATGGCTTCACATGGTTTGAAGATTATTTCCATTCTGTGAGACACTGAAATTAATATAATTGTCACTGCAGTATAATTTCTGCAATTCTTAGCACATTTACTTTAATTAAATGAAATATTGTATACTCCTTAAGTTCTTTTAATTATTTTCGTTACTGTATTAAATATAGATACTTTATTATAAAAGTTGTTTTCCTTTAAAGTCCTAGTTTATATGATTTTTTTTTATATGCATGGTGACCTTGTACAGTAGGTACAGGTAATGTATGTTACTGCTGTAAGTACAGAAGAGATAGAATATATGAACATTCCCTCAAAGTAGCAGAAATTGTGGCACTTCCATAACCAGCAAGCTCCATAGTATTTGATGCTGGGCCATTGGTTAGTGCAGTTATCAACCCCTTCTGTTTGCCTGTCCGGGTTTCAATATTCTTGGCTACATGAGTGGGAGAAATGTTTTAGAGGATTATGGAGTATGGCAACCATTATAAAGTGAAGCCAACTAACTGCCTTACCATAATGTTCAGTGAGCTACTTTGCTTAAGTTATCAATGAATTTCTACAGGCATAAGGATTTGGTCACATTCCTTTCTTGCAGATCCTGTTTGGGCAACATTATAATGGTGTCTCCATCACAAAATTCAGAAAGTGGTATAGAAAAATAAATGTCATTTGGTCCAGCAACAAGAGCTTATGTTACTTTGGGTCGTAGACCATGGGTTGTGCTATATTGGGCAGAGAGTTAATGACTAATTTTTTCATACAGTACTATTTTTATTATATTCAGTAGCAGGCTTCCCTCCATATTTATCTGTAACCAAGGATACCCAAGTCATGCGGTTACCGTTGAAAAGTTAATAAATCTTGATAAGAACAGCTCATCATCAGAGTTTCAAGAGTTGGCGATTTCACGCTGAATTTGGCTATTGTATCGCGAACGGAGAGAGGTAGCTAGAACACATACGAGTATAACCTTAAATTACAGAACCTTACAGCAGTACTGGACGCAGGTCTAGGCCTCTATGTCCAGATCATATTCGGGGTCTTGTTCATTAGAATAAAGACTTATGTGGTGGCCTGGGGTAATTATTAACTTTTCCTCAAACATAAATTTCACAGGTTGATTTTTCCAAAAACGATCAAGTAACTTTTCAAATCTCATTACACTACCAGCTTCCACCACATCATTGGGTAGGCTGTTCCACACGTCAACTATTCTTGAGCGAAAGTTCATTTGTCTCTTCTTTGTCCTGCATCTTCCCTTGGCCAATTTCTTGCTGTTCCCACGCGTCGGTCCGGTGTTCCTCTCGAGGGCTATATTCACGGCTTCATCGTAGTATCCATTTATGATTTTAAATGTCTCGATCATATCCCCTCTCATTCTACGATAAACCATAGAAGGAATATCTAGTGCTTTTAGCCTTTCTGGGTATGTATGGTTCTTGAGTCCAGGCAACATAAATAAATATATATATTTACTCAGCGATCACATTCATCTCTTCTGTTATCAGATGCACTTTCTAGTTTCTACTACATTTCCGTTATGCTTTTACGTAATATGCATCTGTGTAAACAATAATGGTATCAAGAAGTTTGGCAGGTTCCTCAGGTTGTTTGGCTATTTTTAATATTAGATTAGACTTTGGCGGGAACAAGGAGAGCCAAGTTAGCCTTATGGCCTAATTTATAACCCATGCTGACAGCCAATGAAATAAGAAATATGAAAGAATCTTGAAAGTAAACAAGTAAACTCGTGGGGTTGTGTACATGGTGATTCAATTCAAATCAAGCTTATTACCCCCATTTTATATATAGCTTCTCAAGAGTAAAACTGACACACACACACGACTGTAATGTTAAAAACCTATAACCACACAAGTAAACAACCGTAAACAAGCCAGCAGCACATCAAAACCTTCCCAAACCAAAGGTCCAACTCGGCTGTACAGTAGGTGGAACTATAGTGTTGGTAAATCAGGACAAACCAATTCCTCCAAACTATTTATTCCAAGCAACAGAATAATATTAATTTTGTTGATTTGATCCTGTTTCTTGGCATAGTTTGAAGGAATCATGGCACTCCAATGTAAAAAAAAGTTAATAGACCCCCTTAAACTTGTTATTTATTTGCTTATTTGATCAGTATCCGGTATGATATTATGTGTAAGTTAGGTGTGTGTTTTTCTTTTTTTTTTTTTGGAACTGAATAACAGGTCCGGAATTAGTTTAACGTTACATTTTTTGGGTGATTGTTAAGAAGAACCACAAAAGGAATCCACCAATCACCTTCATAGTTATTTATTTATGATGTCATTTCCCAGTGTGAAAGTGCATTTTTACTATGTCTGATTTCTTACCGATGTTTGCCCAGGTTAAGTCCAAGAATTCCACTCTGGTCCAGATTAGGTTAGATCTGGTCAGGTCGGGTCAGGTTATGCTACATTGGGTTGGGTTAGGTTTGGTTTGGTTTGGGTAGATTAGGTTAGGTTAGTTTAGGTTAAAAGTACCTCACAATTCAGTCCATTATTTCAGTATTATATGGATCATCCCCAGACTAGCGTGCGCTCCTGAAGAGTACAAAACATGGGTTCCCGTGACTCAAGACGTATCCTGGGTCCTGAAAAGAGTGTGGCCTACTCATTGTTGCAGCCTCCATGTCAACGTTCATTTCTCAATTCTACAAACACACGTACTGATGGTCGCTCACCTGCTGACACCAGAAAACATTGTTAGTATTATTGTGTGCATATACAGTATCCCATAGTTTGTGTGTGTTTAAGAGTGTATTGTTTGTATATGTGTATTCAGGTTTGCTTATGGGAGTGCTCGTGCACATACCAGTACAGTGTACGGGTATATATTGTTTCGCTATGAGGTTCTTGGCACTGTGTGTGTGAACTTGACTGATAAGTTAATTTGAGGTATTATACTAAAATCAAGTGTTATTGTATGAATGTTCTATTACGTACCAACCATTTTCAGACTTCATGCTTTGTTGTACTGTATTCTCATGTGTATATTGTACCTCTGATACTTAGTTAAGATTGCTGAGTGTACCAGTATCTAATATAATTAAATCATGTTTCAATTTTGATAATTTGTTCATAATAGTTTTGAGCCATTGTTAATGAAGGCTTATCAAATATTGTACTGTACTGTATTATATTTTCAAGAATATATTACTCCAATATGTTTATGTTTTGTACAAACAGTTCTGAGTGTGGGACTAATCAGTGAGGCAAAGGGTTCCTCTTATGTGGAGGCGGGCAACACCAAGGTGTGCTGTGGTGTGTATGGACCCAGGGATGTGCAACGTGGATCTGACTTCAAAATGTCATGTCAGGTTGGTCCTTACAGTACTGTACTTATAATCTCACTCTACCAGTCACTATGATTTCCTTTCCTGGGGCACTGTAAGCACCAAATGCGCTACACCCTCCCATTATTGAATTAAGACAGTTTGACTTAGTCAGGACCTGAAACTTGTATTGTACCCTGAGAATAAAAATGTGAGTTCATAGCACTCTATTAAAATTATCTGCTTTGTCTGTAACATAATGGATATTGTTATCTCTCCATTTTTGTTAGGTGGTGTGTCAGGTGAAGATGTCACCATTCTCGTGTCCAGTACGACTGCCACCAATGTCAGGTGACAGGGACAGAGAAATGAGCAGGCAACTAAAAAATGCTCTAGAATCTGTTATTATTCTGGTAAGTCATTTTATTGTACTCTAATGATGAGGATTTATCCCTTCACCAAGACTCCACTTCATGAGTTTGTTTATGTGTTTACAGTTATTAAACTATGCTTGCCGTATCTTTGATTAGTGTAGTGTTGAATACATGTTTGTGTTTCATTAGACCATATCAGTTACTTCTGAATTTGTATATTTTCTCATCATAATTATACACTGTTTAAAGCAATCCCAGTTTTTCTTCCCATTAAATCTTCACATCCATTCATTTTACTACTCAATTGTTCCAATTTTTACATTACTTTACTCTACTAATTCACAAGTTTTCCCTAGGATAAATTCCCCAAGTCGGAGATTGATGTATACATAACAGTGGTGGAGGATGGCGGCGGTCTGCTTGCTGCCTGTGTCACCGCCGCTGGTCTGGCTCTTGCACATGCCAACATCGACATGTATGACATAGTGGTTGGAGCCTCAGTGGTGAGTGAGGGTTCTTTATTGTATTATTAAGATAAAAGTGAGTAGCTGCACCATTTAGTAGTATTATATTATCAGATCATGATATCTGTACTGGGGAATGACTGCATGATAGAGTGAATTATGTGATTACAATCTACTGTGCCTAGGCACTCATAAGACTGGAGGTAGAATATTGACTTTGCACGAGACTGGAAGACCACTAATGGGACTGACTCGGGACCAAAGGGTCGCGTAAATCCTCTGAATATCACTCACATCTCTGCAGGCACTGTGATAATGGGTAGATAGAAAAGCTAGATGCACTGCAGTTTAGTTTAGCTCTGATCACATAGACCAGCACAATCTTTTAAAAGTACTGGTACGTACTCAGAAATAATAGTGCTCATAATCCGAAGTTGTCTTTATCTTTTTCACACATTTTTTATACTATTTTCATCATTTGGAAGAAGCAGAAAATGTTGAGGGTTTGATTGGGAGGTTATTG
This sequence comes from Petrolisthes manimaculis, assembly GCA_034508575.1. NCBI lineage: Eukaryota > Metazoa > Arthropoda > Malacostraca > Decapoda > Porcellanidae > Petrolisthes > Petrolisthes manimaculis. The sequence continues at coordinate 56,695 of JAWZYT010001101.1, forward strand.
TAAGTGTGGCTGGCCTGTTTCACTGGGTATTCTATCTCTTTACTTCTGGTTTCTTTTCCACCCTTGGGCCTGGAGCCTCTACCACACCTTATAAACAAAAGGTTATGGGGTCTTCATGATGATATCCTGGAACAGATTCATGCAATCATATTTCCATAAGTTTCTAGTTATATCAATAGAACATCCAGGCCTGTCAAGATTATTACACTTTACTTCAAATCTTCTGATGTGTTCTTTTAAGAGTACAGTATAAATTAACTTGTAGTCTTAAGAGGATATACTGTAAGTGCATAATCTGTTTATAGATAATGGATGCTATCTCTATTTAATTAAATATCTAGTAGCCTCATCAGTTTTCAGGTTACCATTTATAATATATACTCATGGTATCTCCTACTTTTTACTCCCTTCAGTTGTACCACGACAAGATTATGTACGTAGACCCATCACGGCAGGAGGAGGAGTTTGAGGCTAAAGCACTGAGAGACCCTAATAACAAGAATGAAGAGTGGGGCCAACTGACAGTGGGTATGATGCCAAAGTACGCCAGTGGGCAGGTAGCACTAATGATCCAGAGTGGTCAGATGGAAGCAAACAATCTGGTTGAAGGCCTGGAATTGGCCACTGACCTGTGCACCAAACTATATAACCTGGTGAAAAAGGTAAGAATGTTAATGGGGTGGCTAATGGCTGGTTTATTGATGGTTTTATAATATGATGTGTAATTTGCTATAGAAGCTGGGTGGGGATGGGTGAACATTTTCTTGATTTTACTGGATATCATATATATTTCCTTAAATATTTGGAGGATTATATTTAGAGGGATCTGGAATATTAGAGTTTCTTGCTGTTAGAAAGGGTGCTGTTGATTTAATTTGGAATATTATGTGGTATATATGAATGCAGTTCACAAGTTCAGTTAAATATTGTATGGGAACCTGGCAAAAGTCTCATTGTCTACTCACACCCATGGAATAGTACATAATCTGTATTATTTAATGAGAATCAGGCCTAAAGTATTTGAGCATCAATAGTATCAGGAGTATCTAAAAGGAAGTATGATGGCAATGATGATAATTTATTCACATGATCAACATTTTTCTTCTGCAGACACTGCTGGAACACGTTGAAATAATACTGAAGGAGGAGAAAGAGGCCATTGAGGGTGCTGACACCTAGTCCTAAATGCACTCCCGACTGATTTACAAATAAATTAGGTATTATCATTTTCTACAGTAAACAATTTAATTTGGTTTAACTGGTATTATTAACCAAAAGAGAAATGAGAGAAGTTAGTAACCAGGACTCCCTGAGGGAGTTAGACACATATGTATATGGAAGAAATGTTCTCTAGCAGAGAGTTAATGATCTACTTCTGTTCTTATGTCCATGAGATCCTTAGTGTGAGACTTTCCACAGTACAAACTTATGAGGAGTGATTACACCCACAAAAATAGGGCTACATGGCCTGTATAATTTAACTGGAGTGGAATTCACTTCCATTATTATATACAGAACATTCAAGGTTGAAGGTCCAATAGCCTTGCTTATCTGTTAGTGGGCTTGGAGATAAACGGGGTCATAAAACTTGCAGTTTATGGTTGACCAGAAAAGTCAGCTAAAGGAAAATGCTCTTCATTGTTCAATTTGTACTATTTTGTAGTACTGTACAAATTAAGTGATGGAGATTATTTTTGTCTTTTGATAATAACACCTTTAATCTTTGACTCCATTATCAGCTGGAAGAGAGTGCTGAGCTTTTGACCATTATTAGTGTACTTGGACTTGTTAATGAAGAAAGTATTGCTGTTGTATGTCATTTTTTGTGTACAGTAAAACATTTTAAAGTTTTGTGTAACTTTTGTTATAAGTACTAAAGATTATATAAATTGTTTGAAATTTTTATAAGACCTTGAACAATTTCACAGTACACAGTAAGGTTATGTTAAACTTTGATCCCGGTCTCCAGGGAATTTGTATAACCTTCACCATAATTAAAGTAATTGTGCAGGTAAGTTTTTGACATTATATTGTAAATACAATGCTGTAGAAATCGTTCAGTTTTTTTTTAGATGAGTTATGAGATAAAAATCTGACTAGAATAATAATGTAAAGCTCTATAATGAATATGCCCCATAATTTTTTTTATTATATGGGTACGATCTACAAATATGTCGCCAATAATATTTCTAGGATTTTTACGCCTTCTCGGATCAAGTTAATCCTTACGATCCTTGTTGGCTGTCCCTCCTTTCTATGCTTAGGATGATTTTCTTTCATTCTAAAGTCTGTCCCTTGACTGGTCTTCTTTTCAATTCAGATTCCTTTTTCTATTTTTCTTTGTGTCTCCTCCCTTGGAGTACAATTTATTTTTGGGAGTAGCAGAGTATCCTTCCAATTAGTATGTTAATGATCTGTTTGACAGGGTTGGTGATATGTGGCTTGTATGAATAAAGTAATTGGTTTCCACTCATTTGCTCAGTGTAACTATATATTTATAATTTATATTGTACTGAAGGCTTTATTAGTTTCCTTAGTAATCTCATTTCCAGTATAAAATAAGAGATCCTAAATATTTGGTTTGACATCTAAGAGATCCATGTTTGAGGGTTGTCACTGGACATGGGGTAGATGCTGAATTTGAACAACATGCCTTTATGCAGTAAATATAATTAATAACTATCCGAACAGGAAGATTTAGAAACTTGACTATAAAAAGCCAACCACGGCACCTACATGATTATTGCAGGTTCGATAAATGTGAAAAAATTAAGATAAAAGGTAAATAAATTCTTTGATAATATGTTAGTTAGCCATAGATCATAAAACGTTTTCTTTTTACGTTATGTTTTACAATCACTAGATGGCGCATATCTCGTCATCATAACCTTCCAATCTTATTATTTGTTTACATCACCTCGATGCTCAAATTCAAAGGTAATATTGGTATAGGCGTATCGTTTTAATGCAAAATATCGTTATTAGAAGGAGTATTTTGCTGGTATAAGGGCATGATTTTCTTTATCAACTTGTGCTTTATTAGTATATAAAGGGGAATTGGGTCCAGGTAGTCTGATTAAATAGTGGTAGAGGAAAATAACGTTGAAGGTCATTCTACACATTATGGGTTTTAGTCAAGCGTTTGTTAAACTTCTTGTAGCCCTCCCAATTTTATTTTTATCTGTCATGCCTTTGTCTTCCTCTGTTGAGCCACAGATCTCGCCTTATGAAGAATAGTTGTGCCTTTAAGGGAGGAAAATCTTGTTGGTCAATTGGAGGACTACTGGTTCCTCCAAACTATGCCAGGTCAGCCAGGATATAGACGACCCCAGTGTTTCTGATAGGGAATCTGTTGCGTGGCATAATTTGAAGGAATTACTAGCCCATCACTTTACCAACATCAGCAGATTCCTTCCTTAACCATTGGCAAATTTTCAAAGTCACACATGTGAGAGATTTTCAGACAAAACATAATTTTTCCTAAAAATGTTCATGTGATTCGTTAGAGTTTAACATCCATTAATTGTGCAAATATCCTGTATTGTCCATACCCCATGACCCAGATTTTGGCAAAAGTTGGCTTGGGTTTTCCAATTCTTGGCGAGCACAAATAGTATTAGTTTGTTTTGGAATTAGGCAGACCTGACCTGACCTGATCTAACCTAACCTAATCTGGACCGTGGCAGACTACCGGGACCTAACTTTAGCATACTACCGGGAGTTGCGCAAGGTAAGCCCTACAGTATATGAAATTTATGGAAATTGGACCATAAGAAAGTATATCATAGTGAAAATTAAATATCTCGCGCATGTGTAATTTGGAAATAATTCTCTCGTCATATTTTGAAAGTGATGTATAAGGAGCATATCTCTTAAGAATATACTTGTACCCACCTTCTATATTCATACCCACCTACTAGGGTTAGTGGTTACAATAGTTCTGATGAAAAGGTACTTATTATTTTTATCTTTTTAATTGTTTTCCTACATATTTTTGGATATTCCTTTGATTGCTTTCAAGTTTTAACCATAATACTGTATGGGGAAATATCCTTTGACCTAACCAAACCAAACTAATTAGGCCTTGATAATCTCTGATAATTCAGGGTTTTCTTACATTGTTTCCTTGAAATAATATATCCAAACCTGAAAGGAATGGCCAAAACTATGTACGATATCCTGTGAATAAAGATGTGTAAATATAAAACACAGAAAGACATATTCTGCAGATATACCATAATCTCCTTCAGTGGCTAGGCTTTATTAAAACATATGTGTCCACTCAGATGATTGGATTTGGTGATCCTCTAAAAAATCTGCCATATGGGATGTCTTCATTTTCATGTGGTACGGTACCGGTAGTCTATATGTTTCTATCATAATTAATCTCCTCTCTTCTTTTAGGTTATTGTTAACATTATGATAAAATGACAAAGTTATTGCAAAGCCATGTCGGCAGTTACTTTGTAAGATTCATTCACTACATAACTTTGGATAATTTGTACACTGCATCTGCCTTGCAGCTCCATGTGCGAGGATGAGCGAGACGTTGAGGAGCAAGGTGCTGCGGGAGATTGTGTCCACAGAGGACACTTACCTCCAGCAGCTCCACACACTTGATAAGGTGGGACTTGTCAGGTCATGGTTGTCACTTCCTTAGAAACTCAGTGGGGTAGTCTAAGTAAAGTACAGTACAGTGTACACATATTTCTATCTATCTATCTATAGCTCTGATGCCTCGTTCCCTCCGGGAACTACCCCGAAGGTGGTGGCCACGGCAGAAAAGTCTCCAGTCTTCCCTGTTCCAACATGCCCTCCCCTCCCCCTCATGTTTCTCTCCTTTACATACTCTTCCACATATTTTCACTAAAAAATCCTTGTTGTACAATATATTATAGGGCAGTGTCAGTATATATTTTAAATTTTACTCTGTATCTTAGTTGCATTGTAAGTCTGCCATCATATTGTCAGCTAGGATAATGTGAACATGACAAAACTAAAATATTTCAATATTTCTCATCTGTTGCTTGTATTCCTTTGACTCAGTGTATTCTATCTATTAAGTGGATAGTATACCCAGCACCAGGTAAGGAACATACACTCATGAACTAACTCTTTCCTATTATTTCCAGATTTTCAGGTATAATTTGTTCAACATCTCAGAGGCTCAGACAATTTTAAAAAGAACTCAGCCTGGTGTGAGTTTGAGTCCCAGCCCCACCATTGGTAATATTATGTATGTACAGTAATACTATCTATGTGCATACAAGTTTTAATTTAACTTTTTTACCTCCAGTTTTTTGTCCAGCCAAGCCAGGAGAAAAAGCTTTTCCCATCACACATCCACACGACCATCTTTGGTGAGTTGGCCACCCTAAGGCGCATGAACCATGAGCTTCGTAATTCTCTGGGTAGTGAAGGGCAGGATGTGGGTGCAGCTTTTCTACGTCTGGCACCTTTCCTTAAAGCCTATTCATCTTATGCCAAAAATTATCAGCAGGCCATTAATCTTCTTCTGGTGAGTGCCATTTTAGTACAATATTCTAAATATTTCTTGAGGGGTTTGAGGAATTTTGTCACTTTCTTTCATGACATGCAGGTATTCAAAACTAATTTTTGGTAAGCAGGTGTATCTCAGAATGCCTCTTTATGTCTGGAGGTGGTAGAAGTTTGATTCACCAGCTCCATGGGGTTGGTGAAAGTAATGGAAGGGTAGTTGAGAAAGATCGTACATTTTTTAGGATATATTACAACAAAATTTTGTGTAACTACAGTACTATTGCTACTCAATGTTCAAATATACACCTTGTGGCATGAATGTTTTACCACCAAAGAGATTTTTTTTTTTTCTGTTCTTAATTCCTGCACGGTCAGTAAAGTGGGGAAATGTTTGGTATCAATTTTCTTTGGTTATACATGTATATTAAAAAAAAAGAAGTATAAATCCAACTTCATTAAAACTGCAACAGGAGTGGGAAGGTCGAAGCAGCAAAGTACGGTCATGGCTGGCAGGAACAGAGAGCAGGCCAGAGGTTGGGGCTAAGCTGCCAGCCTTACTCATCACCCCAGTCCAACGAATCCCACGCTATCGCCTCCTCCTGGGCCAGCTGCTCAAACACACCCCCACGGATCACCCACACTATGACAATATTGCTCGTATGTATTGGTCTAACAACAAGGGACTAGTCTAGGCATGTGTCCAGAAATACACAGTTCTTTGTTGATGGACACCCTGTAAGGCCAGTCACTCACTAAATAAAATCCAAAATTTCTTTGAAGTTATATCTCTTAAGTATTTCTACCACAAAGACAGGGCTACTGGTTACCACATGTTCCCAAAGTATAGGAAATATAATTTCATGATTATTCTGTCATGTTGCATGTTTCTCATATCATACTGAACTCACCAGTCACCACTTTCAGGTACCGGTAGAGGTACACATTCTGCTATCATCCACTCTAGCACATTCCAGTTTACACATTTAATACATTTCCTATTTTTTCATTATACAGTACAATCATATTGATGTGTGTGAACTTTGTTTTTGTCTGACATTAATTTCTTTTCATCCATAATAATTTGAGTTGTGTGTGGTTGTGTTCAGGTGCTGTAGGTGAGGTGGGTGAGGTGGCAGAGCACATAGACCGTAGTGTGAGTTGGGCCGAGAATCTCCAGAGGATCCTCATGATCCAGCGTGCCCTCAAACACGGCCAGCCTCCCATTGTGGCCCCGGGTCGTCATTTAGTAAAGGAGGGAGTGTTGCATAAAGTTAGTTCCATCTATATCTTATTATTCTTTGTATATTCTGGATCTTACCATAGCTGCTGTGATTCATGTCTGTCCAGTACTGTACCTGTTTTCCAGACATCACTCATACAAGTTCCCATTTATTGTAATTTTCTTTCTTAATAGTCTGGATCTGTATTTAAATTGAATTCCAGTTGCAGTTCACTAAGTTCAGGTCTCCACCACCACATACTATTGTACTAAGTATACATAATTTTAGGGCTAATCAGACCTGAAAACTTTTGGTCAAATCTGGACACCGTAGATGAAATTATCAAGATATTGAGTAAAAGAGGAGTTTTATTGTAATCCAGTTCATTTATTGAAATTTATTATGTAATTTATCCTTTTTTTGCCAACTGTAAAAAATGTTTGTAGCCTTGGAACATTATTCAACCAAACTATAAAATGTTGATGTAGTAAATAGTTATTGGTACTAATTTAAATTTGCTGTACTATTCTGATCATAAGTAAGATATCTGAATTCATTGATAAACATTTGCTTTTAGACAATGTTTTGGTGTACAGTAGAGACATAAGAATAATTCTGCAACATTGCTTTTACAGTATTGGTAAGAACTGAAGTACATGTATTTCTGTTCTGGCAGTTTTTATAATTAGTTTCTAAGGATGTCTTGACCTCATGTATTATGCCTGGTGCTTCAGATTCTGTAGACAGTGATGTCATTGCATTGAAAAAGATTAATGGTATTTAAAGATTGTGCTATGCAAGAACCAGTACTAGCATCTTTCAGTGCAATAATAACATAGCATAATAATTTATTACAGTATTTGGCTGCTCCAGGAAGATCTTTAATCCTTACAGATCCAAGAAATGGAATATCTGCAGCTCTACTAGCTGTCTTTGGCTAACACATTGTCATCCCAGACATTTATTATTTATTATTTATTTATGAATTATTTGCTGCCTGCAGTTGTTATCCTTTTGCATGCCTCTTACCACTTATTGAAACAATACAGTTCTTTTCCCTTACTTCAGAGTAAGTAATGTGGTACTTAAATTTGAGAGTATGCAATGCTTAATTAAGCAAGGGAAAGATTGAATCCTAGTGCTTACATTTAAACTTAATTTTAAATTATATGTCACATACTTATACACTATCGTGTCCTCAGGTGAGTCGGAATGGCAACAACTCACAACCTCGCCTCTTCTTCCTCTTCACGGATGTCCTTCTCTACACCAAACTTCCTGCAGTTAACTTTTCTCCTAATCCCACCTCTAGGTAACACATCTGGATTAACATAATGCTCTGATGTTGCAAGCTTTTGTAGCATGTATATAACTCTTTTTCTTTCATGTTGTGGAAGGCTATTTTGCCACTGTATTATATATGCTGATAGGAAATATAGCTCACTAGAACCCACTTTAGACCTCTGTGAGATCAGGGGTAGTTGCTTAAGTTTAAAAGAGGTATACAATAACTATAGTATAATGTAGTTATTTCAAAGGAGGTTGTGAGGCAATTGGGGTGGAACTATGTGATGGGGTGTATGTTAGGGTGAAACGACCATTATAATATACAGTATTGTGTGGCGTGTTGCATAAGTGATGATGTATTGCTGTAGGAGTACTGTATTTACAGAATAAAGGTCAAAAACAAGTTGCAGCTAGAGTTGTAATATAGTATGGTAAGGAATTGTACTAGGAGTAAAATGTGGAATATTGCAGGAGTGGCAGTGAGGTGCTGGAGGGGGAGTACAAGTCTGGGTCCCTTGAGTGTTGCTGCCTCTTACCTCTCCGCCACTGCTCCATCCTTTCTGTCCTCGGCTCAGGGACTCGTGGACTCTTCAGGGTAGGTTCTTGAGTGTCTGTTTTTTTCTTTCTGTCTATCTACATATTCTCCTTCATTTCTTCTGATACTGTACTGGACTTTCAATTCTCTGCCTTTCATCTTTTCTTTCTGCCATATTTCCATCTATCGAGTATTTTCGTTTTTCTGCCATTTGTGTTTTAACATATTATCCCTTTTTTTTCTTGTACAATACTGATATATATTTTTCTAATATCATTATGCATATCATTATCATTTCATGTTGGGTGGTGCAGCTGAAGTGTGAGGGTGAGGATATGATGCTGTACAGCTGTGAGGACAGTAGTGGACGTGAGTGGGTGACTGTGTTGAGTGAAGCAGTGCAGCAGGCTGTAGATAAGAGAAAGACACTACGCAAGGACTCCAGCTCACGACGGCCCCTAAGACGACCAGCACTCAGGAAATTCACCATCAAGGGGGATGCTGAGAATATCTTGCCACTCAAGGTGGGTGACTTTTTAAGGGATGATCCCACGGGTGCTGATCAACCACAACATTGTGTTATGTGATGTATTACCATTCAGTTATCATAGTGATGGAGGGGTTAACCACACTACTAACACAAAGTAAACTTAAATGGGAGCATAAATAAAAGAAGTGTGCTGAACTTAGATAATAATGATAATAATGACAAGTAAAAATATTCTCTCCAGGTTACCAAGCAGGGGGATGAGATGTTTAGTGGTGAGGCCTCCAGCTCTGTCACCCCTGAGCCCCCCAAAAGCAAGACCACCTTCAAGAAAACCCGCTCCCCAAACTCCCTCATGAGTCAGCTGCTCCAGGCTCAGGACTGTCTTACCCCACCCCGGTCCTGGCTCTCTCCTGGAAAAGGCCAAAAGGACAAGGCAGAGCATAGTAAAAGTGGGGAGGGTAAGAAGTTACAGGATTCTCTTGGGGCATGGCTATCTCCAGGAAGGAGGCTGAAAAACAGAAATGAAAATCAAGGGACAGAGAGAAAAAGATCCCGGGAGACTCAAGGCTCTCCAGACATCAGACAGAAGTGTGACAAGAGACCTCGAAGGCCAGTAACATTTGCTCCAGGTGTGGAGCACAGAAGGCAAGAGGTAAGATCATAGTGTACACCTGTGGATATGCATTGCAGACTACAAACCCAAGTGAGAAACATTATCAATTATCATCACACTCTTGGGAAATTTGAACATGTTTTTGACATCCGATGATGGATGTGTCTTGTTTAATTTAGTATTCCAATGTTAACTACAGTTTATATTTCAGCTTTAAGATGTTTAAGACAAAATACAACATTACACTGATGGCATCTGGACATTACTTTGTGTTGCACTGATTCTTATGGTTGTTTTGTTGACAGGTTAATAGAGGGCGTCCCTTCTCCCACTCATCACATTCACCCTGCTTCAAGCCCTCGCCCCTTGCCCGATAACACACACTATCCTGCCTTCGTTTCCAGGTGGGAGCTATACTAACTTTAAGTAAGTGGAGTTATATAGCCTAATTCATAGAGCAGATAGGAATATAGATCTAAACTAAATATGAGAGCATGATACAGTATTATAAATTACAGGGTACAGTATAGGCCATACTGTATCTTATAGCAACTTATTTTATAAATTCTTTTGCTCTGGTGTTTGAGAATCTTTATGCCAATATTATTATGCCCTAGTCTGTTAACTACAGTACATGATTGTGTTCAAATGGTTCTAGCCCCTGCATATGGTCCTAGTTTGAGTGCTCTAATTTTTAAATCACCTTGTTCCATATGTGTGGGTGTTCCAATTTACCTGTCAACCATTTTCCTGTGTGTGTGTGTGTGTATGTGTATAGTATATTTGCATGTGTATGTATGATTACATCCAGATTAACTGCTGTTCTGAATATTACTATGATTATTATAAGGTTCAATTTGTTTGCTAATGGCTTTGGTATTTATAATGTCCATTTGTCTTCCTTTCCACAGTTTATCATAGTTTTAAGTATCCTGCCCTCTCCACCCTAAACACTTCTCTTGTATTCCTCCCTGTATTCCAAAATCATTAGTCTCCCACTAAGCACTTCCCTTCTGTTCTCCTACCATAATTCCACTTAATCTGGATCCATATTCTTGCCAAGTGAGCAAAGTGGCTAACCTTCCCATTATATCACTTTGTACAGTTATCATTACTAACTTTGGATATGAAATATGAAGCAGGTACAGTACAGTACAGTACAGTATTTTGACTGATGATTTATCCATAGTATTCCCTGGCTTCCATATCTCCTCTTCTTGTAAATGCACTGAAATCATGAATCAGAACACTACCTAGGAGCACATCTCCAAAGGAGAGAGTTAGAAATGGTAAATATAGGCCTACCACAGGGAAAATTAATTCTTATAGTTGAAGGCAAGACATACAAATACCATGTATAATTTTAGATTTAAATAGAAAATTAGGCAGCTTCTCTATTACATAAGATATGACAATTTTCATCCTGCAGTTTTACATTGTATTATTTTTTTTATAAAATCAACAATAAATATAAATACTGGTATACAGTATATGTTAAGTGCAGTATGATAATATAAAGAATTAGTGGAGATATGGATAAGTTAGTATTCAATTTAATATATGGTTTGGTGTTTTTAGGGAAAATGGAGAATGAATATGAGTTGAACCATTTTCACTGCCCCTTATTTGGTCCCTCTGTTCATTTCTGATATTTTTTATATCCCTCACTCGTTGAAAATGGGATATTGATGCTGATGTGGTACACAAATGATATTCTTTAGTCTGTAACATGATTATGTATTAAGTGTGCAGCATTTATGTGTTTTTGTGAAGTTGTATGAAAGTTATTTCCTATATATAATTACATGTATAATGGTATGGTAGAGAATGAGGAATTTCACAGGTGTTCATATTCTTGCATAATAAAAAAGTACAAAACATGTTGTGAATTGACAGGTAGGATAATAAATTAGCTCAGAGAAACTGGAGAACAGCATTCATACTTATGGTTACCTTGTATTATTTAACTTTGATATACTTTTATGGAGATAATCTCTTGTAGTGAAATTAGAGCGTTACTTATTCCTCTATTCCTCCAACATATGCCAGGAAATAGACAGTACTGTGCTGTATTTACTATAAGTAAAGGAGTTGGGGATATGTTTTGTAGTGTATTTTGGAAGAATGACTAACTCAGATTTAACAAGAAACCAATGGTGATCCTTTTAGGTAGGGGGCCATAATATTTGTATGCTTGGTGGTGAAGATGGTATGTCGTGTATTAACTGATCAGGATCGGTAGTTAGAGTAGCCAGTAATATGGTTTGAGACTAGCGGTTACTTCAGTGTTGTTGTGGGAATGCAAAATATTACATTCTGTAATTAGGGGAACTTATAATATGGTGTGACGAATGCCTGATCCTTATTTTTCCAGTTGTAGAACAAAAAAAAAAAACAAGATATTTCAAGTAGATATATTGCATGTGTGGAGAAATCCTTTTAAATACCTAAATATACTTCCAGCACATGATGTTGGAAAAGTAAATAACTGATACTTGTTAATCATTTTAGTACAACATAAATGCCTCCTATGAAATACAGGCCCTCTTATTTTCTCTAAAGGGCAAGTTCAAGGTGTTTTGTAAAGTCTGTACTGTATTATATTTCCCCAACCAATCTTAGGTTGTACTGAACCGGTTATATATATAGTATACTGTATTGGTATTTTACTTGTAAACATTCTAAAGTATACTTTGAGGAATATAAAAGATAGGCTTAATTATGTAGTCAGTATTAAGTAGAATATTTCTTTCATCATACCCAAACTGTCATAATAAAGGTGTGTAGTTTTATATTACATTATGTTAGTGGCAGCCAAGGAATGAATCTCATAAGCTGTCATATGAGGTACAATATAGTTAAGTTATTTAATATTTTTATATGGGCTTAGTTTTTCATTATTTTGAGATTATACATTTTGTATGCCATAACACATGGGAAAATTGTCACTTATCCAGGTCTTATAAATCTGAAATTAAGCAGATTCTTTGATCCCATAAGACTCCTGTTTTAGATATATAGATGAGATACAGGATGGAAACAATGGTTATTGGTGAGTTTACACAATTCTGTTAAAAAGTATGTTATACTCTGTAGTAAGTAAAGTCTTCCAGGTGTCAAACGATCTGATTATTATTAGATGATGATAATTTGATATGGAGAGTTCTTGCATGAACTTACTTATATTTATTGTTAGGACCTAACTTTCAAATATAGTACCAGAATGATATATGACTGTTGATGGCATTGTTTTAGTTTGATACAGCATTACTTTGACCTTTTCTGAAAATCTCCAATATAGAAATCCTTATTTTTAAATAGTTAAATTCTTTAACTATTCTGTAGTTTAGTTTATTGATAGTTATTAAAATAAAATGGTCATTTTTAAGTATTGTTAGTGTTATGGATTTAAAGAACAGTTGGTATTAATTTAGTGAATGACAAGACTTATCATATTGCACAGAACAGTACATGTATTCTTCTTCTATAAACTTGCCACCCCATATTTGCTAAGCCAAAGATTAAAGCCTATTTTACTTTTATTGTAAAAACAAGGTTGTTTTAATTTTACTTATCTATCCTAAACCTAATTAAACAATAAGATTTTAGTGTCAAGTACCTGGTAGGTGAGATCATATTTCTAGTTCTTGGGGCAAAATTTTAAAGTGGAGTACCTATGGTGGGGTTGTGTTATTTGTATTACGATAATTTTTTATCAATGCAGTAGCATCAAATTTAGAGTAAATATAGAATGGGATGTTTCACTTTGGGCTGTACAGCATAGGAATCCGAGTTTATTCTGAATGCAACCCAAATCACCATGAGATGGCACATAATTATGATAGCTACTGTAGTTGCTGGGACTGCTGAATTTTATATCCCAATGTGTATTTACTGGCCTACATACTGGGAAGAATATCTATGTATGGAATTTGGCGTAAAAATTATTTTCAATATACTGGAATACTTTTATTTACATTCGGAGAGGATGAACTGAAGACTGGTCTAAAAGTCTCAAGGTCAGAAAGCAGTTGCCCTCAAAAGATATCTAAATTATGAAGAATTTCTAAACAGTGCACAAAGCATTTTTTATCTAACAAATTAAAGTTTTATGAATACTAAACAAGTCGATAAATTGTTAACATAGCAACAATGCATTAATAGAAAAGAGTCAAGATGTGAACAACTTTACATTTCTTCTGTTTGATACCTTATGTCACTATGACCTTACAAACATATACAAAATGTAACATCCATGTCCCACCCAGGGGTGTAGAGGCCAGAGGCTGGGCTACTGTAGCCTGGTCATTTAAGGGAAGGGAGGCCAACCCAGTTCCTTGGTGGCAGTATATGGGATGAACTTCCTCGGTACCTCAGAGCGTTGAACCAGACAGAACAGCCAGGCACGAGATTCCACTCAAGCACTCTAACTCACGAGACCACCATTCATTAAAATTTCTAGGCACATCTACAGCAGATTCAATCAAACATTCTCCAAATCTATTATCTCCACTCAATTCTAAAAAACTTCATCATCATCCTGAGAGACGAACAGCTTCCTTCGTTTCCTCTCGGCCTGTACTACATCGTCCTCTCTGATGGAAAGTGAAATTGGTGGGATTAACGCACCTGCCACGTACCTCCCCTCCTGGTTGAGAAAATTGAATGTTGTGCAGGCAGATTCTGTTGGCATGAGCTGTGGGGGAAATAAGAGGGGATTTGTATTTTCTGTATTATACATACAGTATAATGCAACTGAAAAAAACAACAACTATGGAACACATTATATGATAGTGCACCATACCCCTGTCTGGTGGGTGATACAATGACCCCAGGTGGGGAGGGATGTGGCCCTTTTGTAGTGGGTCAGTGACTGTACAGTATAATATTAAAAAATATTTGCCATGGACAGTTCCAAGATTGAGCTCTCCCAGGAGGGAGTATGGTGTCAACATTATGATGGATGGATAGAAAATATTTTTGAGTGGTTGTATATTGGTTCAGTAAATCCTCATACACCTGATACTGTATATGGGATTCAAATAACATGGTGTAAATCCACATAAATATGGAGCAGACAAGAAAACTCACCTCAATGTTGATACCTTTGTTTTTCATAAACTGGATTACTTTTGTGTCCACAGTACTGCCTTTATCTCCGATTCCAATTATCAACAAATCTGTAAATAAGCATTAGTTTCAGCTGGACTTTTCTATGATTACAGTATATATATAGTTACAACAATCACGACACACAAACACTTGCCACAAACCCACACACACTATACTATATACCAGTAGCAGAATACCCACACATGCCAAGGAACATTAAAACAACACTCGGTACATGTTATTATACACATAGGCCTACACTATCATCTCTCCCACTTCACTGAACCCAACCTGGCTTTCAGAAGCATATCCATACTCAAATCATCATTCCATCCAGTCATTCAAAAATAACACTCTTCACCTCCATTCCCATTACCACCCAGACCTTCTTAGCTGTTAGAATGGCTGTATGGAGCCATCACAGATAGTACTCACCAAGTTTGGGCTCTAGTAAATAAAACAGAGAAAGGGAGTCTTCATTGATATCGTACGATGAATTGACACACCAGCTAAGCACAGTCTTAGGGAATATAGCCATGGGACCAACCACCATCATTCCATTGTTGAGACGAAACCCAGCCTGAAATATAATGACATGATAATGTACAACTAAGAAATTCAGGTTTTCAGGTACCGGTAATAATTCTTAGTTTATTATCAAACAGAGATCTTTCTGTATTACATTAGGCTCTCACTACTACTAGTAAATGTGAACATCTGTACCAACCTGACTAAATGAGTCCACCATAAGGCCTGCATCGGTTTCCAAGTTGAGTACCTTGACAACACTACGGTCAGTGGTTTCCCATCGCACTGGCTGCCCAAATGCACACTTAAATCTGTGATGGAATGGATGGTATCACAATGTATTACATAATCAGAGAGACAACAAACAGTTACCTTCTATTCCTTGATAGCAAACCGACAAATGAAATCTCTGAATCCCTTTAAACATTATGCAAAAACAGGTAGAATGGCAAAATAATGAAAATATTCACTCATATGTTTCAGGAGAATTTAGTTGCAGTCTAATGGTTAAAATGGCTAGTTCATAACTTGACAACTCCATGCAAATATTGCCAGACCAGCCATCAGGGTAATATTCAAGTGCGTATCCATAATATCTTCAACTCTTAGTTTTCAGAATGCACTGTTTTATAAAGGTTATTAAAGGTGCCAGCGAGTGGCAGTCACTGGGACAGAGTGTAGCACACACAGTGTGTATGAAACACAATTATAGCACACATCACAAGGATGATCCCTGTAATGTGTGGCCCAGCGACCTCTCCACCCACCTGAGACCCGAGTCAGCTTCGGCTATGGCTGACTAAGCAGGAAGACCTCAGACAGCCGACTCAAACCCCCCACCCCCTGCTCATAGGGGTGGTAACCTCTGGCATCAGTGGCATTTTTAACGTGTCCAGAGCAAGGATCAAACGCTGGGCTGCAGAATTGCAGTCACAGACTCTACCACTTTTAAACGAATCTGCTTACATCGGTCATAAAATAGTGTTTTTGGATATATCACCCAATCTTCGAAAACACTAATTTTTGCCAGACATGAACTACATATTTGTCTGAAAAACACTATAACTAAAAGATCTATAACTACAGTACAATACAACGCTGACTTGACAGACCCTATGAACAGACACAAGGCATTGATCTAGCAGCAGTGGACTAACAATATCAACATTACATAATTAAGGATGTTATTTTAATAGGATTTCATACCTGCTGGGCAGCAATATATTCCTTGAAGCCCTTATTGCACGAAGTAACATCTCTTCTAGTTACGCTCCTTGTTAATTATATTTCTGCTGCTGGGTGTTGAGGATTGATGATTATTGCAGGTAAGAGTACAGTATAAATTACATACGTAGAGATTATTGCAGGTTAACTAGAGTACATCATGTTATATGTTTCAATCAACACGTTCTATAACTTTCGTCTTGTTTCATAATATTAATTACCGGTAAGATTATTGCAGGTAAGAGTACACAAATTATACGTTTCCATCAGCACATTATATAACTTTCGTGGGTATTAGAATGGTGTAAATAAGTAGGTAATGAAGGTAGAAAAACCCTTTCGCCTTGTTTCATAATATTCGTCTGCTTCCCACTCCCAAACCCAGACTGAGGTGTCGGTATTTATTAATAAATTATATATATTTATTATATTATATAGTGTTGTTTTGTAGCAGTGTTGCCAGATCTGCCCTGTAAAATACTACAGAAAAGCAATGCAAGGGTCATACATGATCATACACCATATTCATGTCTTTATTTTTTTTTCTCAGTCCTTTTGTATACATAATAATAATACTCCAGCAGCCGAACATGCCCCATTAGTCTCCATTTCTGTATATTTTTCAGTGTACTCATAGTGTTAAAAAAAAAGCTTTGTTTCTCCGTCACTGCGTTTTATATACATCACTAGTCTTGCGTTACCGTATTGAGTATGATATAAGTGGAAATATATAGCTGATATTGTAATAAAACGGCGACCAAAATATGTAGGGATGGTACACTGTGTCGTAACTCAAGTTGTGGTAATGGCCGCCGCGTTGGGTCAGACATCGATTGTAAATCTTGTCTCGCCCCTTTGAGGCTCACCATCGCTTATTTAATCCACTGTACGTACACTTAATGACCCCTTTGTTAATCCCCTGAGCTTGGGAAGTAGGGTATGAAAGCTAATTAAGGATGGACGAGGGTGTAAGGATGTGAAAATGTAAGGGGTGTGAGGAAAATAAGAGTTTTAATAACATCTGAGAGGAACTATTTGTCATATGAGGTATATTGGTTATCTAGGAACAATTATTCGTCCATTTTAGAAAGTTTAGGGTATAAAGGTGTACATGATGCACTTACAACATCACACAAAGCGCTTAGTTAAGGAGAATGATACTTGGATATAGAACAAACCGAGGCTTTGACACCATCATTAATTTTGGAGTGCCTCGATTCCTCCAAAGTATGTCAGGGAACAGGTCACATTGATGAGAATAATGGTGACCTGTTGCCTGGAAGAGTTTAGAGGACTTATTTGCTCCAGATTTGCCAACATTGTACTAGTTACCCCTTTAATACAATAGCCTAACGTTATACTATAAGGGATGTGTGTATATTTAATCGTTTATGATTGGAATTGTCAGCTTGGAACGATAACCATTTAGTGAATTAGTTAGTATATATATATATGTTAGGTAATGTTAGGGTTATATTAGTATTCATTGAAAGAATTGCCTTTTTGTAACAGTGTTGCCAGATCTGGCTAGGTCCCAGTGTTTTGCCCTGGTCGTGTCCTGTACTTACCATGGTTATTACCCGGTAGTTTGCCCAGGTTAGGTCCCGGTAGTCTGCCCAGGTTAGGTCCCGGTAGTCTGCCCAAGTTAGGTCCCGGTAGTCTGCCCAGGTTAGGTCCCGATAGTCTGCCCCATTTAGGTCCCGGTAGTCACACTAAATCATTCTAGGAAATATATTTTTTTCCAGTGAAATCCTGTTGTGGCAACTTGTAAAAATTTACCGGTCCTGGTATTCTGATGCGTTAGGTTAGGTTAGGTAAGGTCAGGCTAATTCCAAAATGCCCCATCTTTGCGGAGGAAATGCCATAAAAGAAAATAGTCTTAGAATGGTCTAAAGAAGTGTGTAATGAAGGGGTAGAAAAACCGTATACAATAACGGTAATTCTTTCAATATTTGGTCACATTGCACAGTTCACTAAACACTGTTATACAGTGATATATAATTCCTAGTGAACCTGGTAATTATATTGCCATTTTCTATTACAGTGTTCCTACCTTCTTTGCCCACTTATTAATGACCATTCCTAACCTAACCTAGAACGCAGCAAGCTACCAGGACCAAACTGTAGTAAAGTACCAGGACCTGACTTGGGCAAAATACTGGGACTTAGCCAGATGTGGCATCACTGCTACAAAGCGGCAGTAGACTAGATAAATACCAAATATATATTGGGTTACCTTGACAACCTCTTATAAAATTAATACTCAAGTTTGCCACTTGCCTATTTTTCATTCTCCAGTTTCAGTATTTTGTTCTATGCTCTGCCTCTGTCTCATTTTTTGTTCTTTCTTCAGTTTCAGTCCCCGTAGGGGGGTATGGCCTGCATTAGTGATGTGGGCAATACTATAAGGGTTTTGGCACCCCTTCGGCCCCAGCCACTAGCTTTTAGTTCTTCAACTGTCCCTCTTTTCTTTCTATTTCCTTCCTGCTTGCTGACACACCTCTCTTATCACCTTTTTCTGGCGCAATATGACCTCTCTGTTGCGGTGCCTAATATCAATCAATCAATCTATCTATCTTCAGTTTCAGTTTCTTGTTCTATGATCTGCCTCTGTTTCACTTTTCCTTTCACTGACTCTATGCTCACTTTATTTCTCTCACCTCCCTGCCTCTCTCTCTCTTGTGTTTCCCTTCCCTGCTTTTCTGCCCCTGTCATTTTAATCCCTACCAAATCCCAAATATTTTAATCATATATTTTTAACAGATTGGTTGGGGAATAAATACAGTACTGATCGGATTATTCCATTTCAGAAATATATACTTTGTTAAAAATGGAGGAGGGTATTCTTTCATTAAGATGGAATAATCACCGGTCGACCTTCTTTCACATCCTTTCCACGTTACATCGCAAGGTAATACAATTCTTGTTCAGAATAAAGTATTTGATTATGGGACAGGTACAGTATGTTATGAATTGTGCTGGAAATAATTTTTATGGTTTTCATATCTATTGTATTTCAAATCCTGATAGCTGCAAGATTTCTTTTATCAATGTAGTACGGTACTTCTCAAAAACTCATTTAGATGAAATATGATGTTGTGCACTAAGTGACTACAGTATTTGAATGTAGATAGTGATTTATCTAATTGCTAATGGAGGAGGATACAAAAGGAAAAAGAGAAAAATTACTACAATAGCTTGTTAAACTTTCACTTCCAGTATTGCAATTAAGCATATTGTAATTTTTTAAATATAATGTAAATACCAAAACAGTGCAAATATACACACACACAAATTTACACAAATTGGATGATTACATGGGTAATTAGATTCCAATTGACAAGTGAAACTTTACCCATTTATGAAATATTCAAAATCAGGAAATATAATTTGCCTCTTGATTAATTCTGTGCCTTTCTTTGATTTACAGGAAGTATATAGTGATGTAACACTGGCATGTAGTGGAAAATTCTTTCCAGTGCACAAACTGGTGTTGTCAGTGTGCTCGGAGTATTTTGAGGAAATGTTTAAGCACACCAACTGCCGCCACCCCATAGTTGTTCTCAAAGACATTTTGCCTGATGAACTGGAGGCGCTGCTGAACTACATGTACGCAGGAGAAGCTAATGTGGCACAGAGTGACCTAGCAAGACTTATCAAGGCAGCAGAGTGTCTACGAATAAAGGGACTTGCTGTGCCAGATGAAGGACCACAAACTGAAGGGAAGAGACCTCATGGAGAGTCTAACAGAGAAGATAACCATCATCCCAAGAGGAGAAAATACGATGACAGATCATCATCCCCACAAACCAAAAACAGCACAGACGAACGGGAAGTTAATGACACAGAATCAACTGGGGATCCTACTACACCTGGGAAGAGGTTTGGAAGTCACCATAATGCTGCCACTAGCTCTATACATCATCAAAGCCACAGCTGCCACCAAACACCTTCACCTGCCACTCAGGAGGATACGTGTGGCTCCAGCAGAGAGGAGAGTGCCACACAGGACTTGGCTGAGGTATGGAGACAGGCAGTAGGGTACTAGGAGCTTCATTTGAAGTTGAAGGACAGTCACAACCTTAATGTCACTATTTACCTGATGTTATTATTGTTGTTCTTTGTTAATTATGTGTTCATTTAGCACTTTAAGTCATCTTTCAATGCTCCCTTCATTAGAAGTGATATAATCATTATGGAAGCCAGTACTGTTATATTTCCAGCTTGCCTTGAGTAACACTTGATATACTGTACATTTGTTTGTACTGTATATATGAACTAATTACCAGGGTACCCCAATAGAAGATGTGCAGAAATTATAGCCTGGATTTCCATGGATTTGTAGAGATTTTGCTTAACCACTATGAATCTTTAACAAAACAGAGTATTAGTGTTAGTGTTACTTAGATGGGATTTCCACCTGTAAGTGTATAAGTGTGTTTTACAGACATTAGGAAATGAGTTTTGGCATGTAGTGTAGGAAATGTAGCAAAATATTGACAGGGTATGAAATTCAGCTTGGAGAGATAGATGCTAAAAAGTAGCATATAAATCAAATTAAGTTTTGGGGTTATTGTGCATTTTATATGATTAGATATGCAGTTCTGCACCCCAAGCAAAAAAGCAAGATGCAAAATTCCTTGACCATAGGACTTCTTGAAATTAAACCCCACATGAGGGAGAACTTATAATGGTGACATCACTCCTGTTTTGAATTTGAAAATGTATAAATCTTGTATATCTATGCCAACTCTTTACCTTGATATCCTTCCACCCAATTAAACTCTTTTTCAACTTTCCTCAGGTGGTACTGGAGGAGCAACAGCCTTTAACGTTAATAAAAGAGGAGCTACCGGAACCCAAACATGAGCATGATGATGACACTTCCCACCTCACATCCTCCTTCCACCCTATGAATTCTGTGGATGGGGTTGGAGGGGAGGCTGGAGGAGGACTGTATGACCCACAGATGGTTGGTTCACAGTCCCAGAATATGTTGCAGGATATTGTAGTGCAAGGTGTAGCAGGGCCCTCGGCATTAACTGGGGTGAGTGGTGTTGGCTGGCTTTAGTTTTGGTGATAATGGTTAGTCTCATTTCTAATCCCTCAGCATCAGAAATGTATTCTACTGAAAAAAAAAAAAAAAGTTGTGAGCTGGTAGTGGAAATAATTAGCCTATGTCCTTAATATGGTCCAATAAAAGGTACTGTAGATCAAAGACTTGACACTGATTTGTGGGATTTGATTTGTTGCCTTCTGATTCTCGTCCTTCGGGCTTCACTTGATATTCAACCTTGCTGCAATTTACGGATAGACCAGAAAAATATATTTAGAATTGTTTTTCTCAAAATTATTTCCCAGTACTGTTTTGGTCTACATTATCTGCTGAGAGGTCATAGGTTTTTTTTAATTGAATTTGTTCTTGGTAGTATACTGTAGTTCTAAGACTAAAGGCATCGTCACACGAGCCTTTTTTTTGTCAATTTTTCACTGTCAATTTTATTTTTCACCGTCAATTTTAACTGTGTCTGGTCAGACGAGCTAATCGAGATTTGAGCGGATTTCGTCAATTCGGTGGTTGGTTTTGTAGTAGAGCTCATCTCCTGCACCCTACAAATATTTTTTTTCTGAATATACTGTATATTATATGAAATATTTACTGTATTCTAATAATTAATGCATTTGGTTCCTAGTGGGTATTTGTTACTGCGTCTGTGATTGGTTAATTTTATGATAATGCTCCTTCAAGGGCTCCTAAAGTGACGTGTTCAAACTTCTCATATCTCTGATGTTTTGATATATTATGCTTTAAATAAAGTATCTAATCCGTTATTATGTTTTAAATTTAACAAATATTATATACTTGCCAAATGACAAGCGAAAACTGGGTATTGTAGGGAAAATACGGCTGGTTTGTTGATTAGGCTACGGAGGTTCTGTATTGTTCGAATCCATTCATTTTAGGTCAAGATACACCGTAAATATAAATGAAAGCAAAGTTATTTTTTGTAATTTTGATTACTTTTTAACAAGATTCAATACAATTTGAAAATTTAATGCCTGCAATAGCATCAAGAAGTAAGTAAAGAAATTAAGGATAAGGACCAAGTCACAGCTACGACGGAAGAACGAACACAGTATTGGCGGGAAAACGAACATCACCTCTCTCTCCCATCGGCTAGCCTAGTAGCTTCTAATAAGTTTTTACTCTATTTAGGCAAGTTTCTTTATTTGTAGGCATGTCACCGTGTTGGAACAAAGAGGTATGAGAGGTGTGGGTTCATAGTACTTTGTTGTTATTTGTCATAACATTGACAACGAGAACAATACAGTGGTAGGATCTGAGGGGGTAAATATGTTATCGTCGTTAATGAGCTTTATTTGTTTTCCCGCCAGGCTGGACTTTCACAGCCACTTCCTGCTGCATTCTTTTGGTCCATTTTTGTCATTTCAACAGCACACATGTATTTTAATATAATTTTCTTGGCTTAATAACATTACAGTTGGATCATCGGTAGCCATATTTGTTTTCAATATCGTCAATACAAGACGAGCAGGATCGTGTCGCAAAAATTGACAAAATCTCATCAATTTCAGCCAAGATTTAACAGAGTTGATATTGCCGGTGAAAAATTGACGAAAAAAAGGCTTGTGTGACCGTGCCTTTAGTATCCTAAGATTCATTGTTGCTTTTTTTTTTTATGGTCATGTACAGCCATGACTGAAATTCCATGAGCCTGGGATGGAGCAAACACACAGCTGATACTGGGCAGAGAGTTGGAACAAGTTAGGTTTACATAACCCTCTGACTGGTATTTCAAAGCTCAACAAAATGTTAGTAATGTTGTTTTGGCATATTTTTTGTTGTTCTTAGAATTACTAGAGATAGCTATACCCCCTGCTCATGGACTTTCAGCCATGGCTGTACTGTAATATATTATATATATATATATATTTTTCTTCTTTTTACTCCTGAGAAATGTAGTTGATACCAAAGATTTGTATTGGCTTTAATGCATTGGTTTCTTCTTATTCAATAACTTCGCTAGAGATACAGTATGTGCAATTTGATATAGTACCGGTACGTTAGTAGTTGCTTGTTAAATGATGTAAGGACATATTCATACTATTTGTTTAATTTCTCCTTGCTCTTCAGTGAAAGATAACAACATCTGAAGATTGGCACGTTCGCATCATTTAACTCTTTCTCAGATAGTGTTATAACTTCATCCCATCTATGTGTAGTAATTGATACTAAAAGTGTTCATAACACCATCACAAGTACAGTAGGATATTTGTGCTGGTCATTGAAATACAGAGTATCATTTCAGGAATAACTAGAAATACAGACATTTTAAAGAGAAAGAAAGCAACCACAAAGGTGATACATTTAATTTCATTAAAGGTTTAATTTGAAACATTAATAAGAGTTTATATATATATTTTATATAATTCTTAAAGTCACTTAATATGCAAATGTACAGCATATTAATGCTGTTCTCTCTCTGTTGTGTTTTGGTGAAGCAGGACGCACTGGCAGGCTGGGATTCTTTACCGGGCTTCCCACTTGAGGGGTTGTCAGCGGATGATGCACGGTCGTCTCAGGCATTGGTGAGTGTGGCTTTGTGTTGGTTTGAGGCTCCAGGATCTCTATGCTTTAACTCTTGATCAGCGGAAATAAAAAGTTATTTGTGATTAGGCATTTTATGTTGTGCAAGGCTTAAGTTATTGTCAATGGGTCAGCTGAAGTTAATAATAACCTCTGGATGTGAATATTTGCAATTTCTTATGATATATGCAGTACACATGCAGTACACTTACATTTATTTTTCAAGTTATTGTTGATGTATACTGTATCACTGATGAAATAGTTACTGTGTGGATTTTTGGTAGTGCAACAAACTAAGAAGGAAATATGCCATATACTGTACAGTAGAGTAATGATTTTGTTTATCAAAAGTGTTCCTGGAGTCTCACTCACTGTTGTTTATTCCTTACCGACTAAACTTATATGTGCACCATAATACACGGGGCACAATGATAATGTTGCACATTAATTGTGGATGTCGTGGAGTGTTTTCACTAATTGTTGGATAGCCTTGTAATAGAAAAGGTTATTCCTCAAGAAACAAAAAGAAGTTCTGACCTCAGTATGATAAGTACAGTATTTAGAGCTGTAGGAAAATTCTACTTGTTATTGTATTGTACAGTCACTATGTATTTATACCATCCACAGTTGATAAACAACCCTTTCATTGTAGCCAACTTTACCTTGTGATTGATTGAGCTGCTGACTAGTTCATCCTTCAGTTAAGTCCATTCTTGCATTACCACATTAGTGAATGGACAGCCCAATCCATGAGGTTGTGCTTTAGTTTAATCATGATGCTGTACATGTTTTTTATATACAGTATTAGTACTGTGGCAATACACCCACAGTATTCTTTATCCATATGTATAAAACAGCTAGTTACATTTATTAAGTTAATGGGATGATGTTAATTTATGAAAACTTATATTTTTGTCATTCTCCATTACCTGTTAATCTTAAAAGGAAGTATATCCATTTTGAAGTACAGTATCCAACTGTTACTAAAATAATGATCATCCACAAATTTTTGGGCTCCATTTTTACATATATGAATGGGAGTTTCTCAGTGGTACCCATTATTATGTTGGGTATTGATAATCACTAAATCGAGGGAAAACATTATAATTAGAACAGCAATATACATTCAGTGCCACATATTGGTAATTACCACAGGGAATATGTAAAGATGAGTATTGTCCTATTGAGCAAACTTTTAACATTTTATTGAGTGGTTCATGAAATTATAACCTTAATGTGTCTATGATTGAACTATTGTAATACGGACTTGTAAATATTTCTTGTGAAGTATACTGAGATACTGTTATTTGCACATTTAGTAATGTTTTATGGGATGTGTTTCCATGCTTGTGAATATTCTGTAGTGCAGGGCTATTCAATTCCTTTTAAGATAGAGGCCAGGTTATGAAACTAAAATAGGTAAAGGGGCCATACATTTATGACTACTGATTACGGTCCACATAAGCATAGTACAGTAGGCTCACACCAATAACGACTTCCAAAATAACGTTTTCAGCAATAACGGCAAGTTAGAATAGACACCCACTTTCTATAATAACGTTTAGATTCTCTCAAATAACGTATACAGTTGACTTTCGAATAACCCGATTTTGAGTAATGCGTTTTTTATTTAATGCTGTGTAATATATAGGGAGGATAAGATTAAATAACGCTCTTTGTTGGATATAACGCGGCCACGCTCACCCAATCAGAGCGCAGTGATGAGGGACTCCGAGGGAGAGATGAGTGAAGAGGCAGAGTTGAGTGACGAGTGTTAAAAGTGAAGAGAAATGTACTGTACTGTTACTTTACAAATGTAAATACAGTACTTGTATTACAATTTGTATTAAGCATATTAAATGCATATAACAATTTGTATTAAGGTTTTCGCAGACGACTCATGACTGAAATGAGTCGTCGGCATGCTTATTAGTGGTGGAGGTAGTAGGGGGAGGGGGGGAGATGGCGCGATATCATTTGTTTACATTTGATTAGCCATACGCTGGTGTTTCCTTCTCCTTTCTCTGTCCGAGAAATAGCTTCTTTCTTTATATGGAAGGATATGGCCTTCCATTTTGTAAATGCACCACCTGGCATGACTGAGTGTTGAAGCTGGTGGTTAACCCGTAATTACTAAAAACGAGCGAGTCACACACAAGGTGACAAGGCAGGCTAGGCCTATATTCCCTTGACCTTGGGCTAGGGTGAATGGAGACTGAGGGTAGGGGGGGGAAGGAGTGCGGGAGAAGTGGTGGGAACCATTGTCCAGGAACGCACCTCCCATTATTACCATTGTTACTTATGGGGAAATTAAGTTTAAATAACGGTATGTCTCCAGGAACGTTACTAACGTGCATACTCGCTTCAGGAAAAGGAAAATTTTGTTACAATGGTGGAGAGTGGTGTAAGGACTGAGTACAAATGTCATAGTAGCATGTCCGTCATTGCCACGGATCAATCATCACACTAAGTCACTTTTTAACTTCTTTAACGTGATTATTGTATTAAGTTTGACACTGTGATAATTACCAGTAGTGATACGAGAGCCTCAAATGGGAAAAATGGGTCAAATTCCTGGGATGGCGGCACCAATTAACCCTATATACAGTACTGTACATGTATTTCAATGTCACGCAAATAACGGTGTTTTTCAGGCACTAATTAGGCGTTATTGGTGTGATCTCACTGTATACAACAATAAAAAAATTCACATTCATTGTAATTACACTTGATTGTTTTGCTTAGAGTTCATCCATAAATGACAGTTCTTTTTTTAACATTAGTGAAATTTATTTTGTTATCATGGTCAGAGTCAGTAAAAGGTCCAGTGAAAATGGATTCAAGGACCAGATTAGTGCCATATGCGCCAGTTGAATAGCCATGCTGTAGAGTACAATGATCACCTGTTAACCAGAAATCTAGGCTTTTGCATCCAAAGATTATACAGTCAAACAATTTTATATTTTGAACCTGGAGGTTTTGATATACCGGTATATTTGGTACAGATGCTTTGACCGAGGCTACATGCAGACTGTCTCTTGTGTGATAACGTGTGGTGCTTTACCTTGGGGTCATTGAGTAACAGTGGGGTTTGGATTCTCGTGAAAAAGAAAACAAAAGAGCTAATTATAATTTATTATAATTGATACTGTAGGTGCTCGTTGCATAAGAGATGCTTTAATTTTCCATATTGGGTACTGTAATTGCTTTTCAGAAATGGGGGTAATGAATACTTGGAATAGTCCTGTATATTAGTATTAGTAGCTGATACTACGGAAAAACATTAAAAATACAAATGAGGGATAAAGCATGCACAAACCTTCTATATTTAGGAGAAAATGGAGATTGTTTTGTTTCTTTTTTTGTGTTTGTTGGAACCACTTTCCTCGCTATTGCACATAGACGTAACTGGTAGGTAGGAGATAGATGGGAAATACATAGATATTTGCAAAATGAATCTCATTGTGGTTTTGTGTTGAGAGGTAAATAATATGTTGATATTTGCTTAAGTACAGAAAATGGAAATAATATAACTTACCGGCAGTTCCATCAAGGCATAGTTTTGGGTATGTTGGCAAAATAATTTACCTTATAGTGAAGTAAGAAGTCATCAACCAGAGAGGTGTGTTTTGCTGTCTGTAGAATGAAGTACAGTTGCTGATGTTGTCGTTGATGTTCTCCAACCTCCCCAACTGAAACAACGCACCTATTATAGTGCGTGGCTTTGGCCAGGTTTTCCCATGTAATTCCTTATGTAATGTATACCGGTATTTTGTTATTGGTATGTATGGTTGTGTATGTAGCATTCTTCTACAATTTACTGAATTGTATGGAGTACTATGTTACATCATAAACAGGCATTTGCACTAGCTCCTTCCTACCTTTTCTAATAGCTCAGAAGAGCTGGGTGGTGCCCACATTGCAGTTTGGCCAGATGGACTCTGTCCATACTAGGAAGGTTGTTGTTGGGGCTGTGCAAACAGCTGAGTGTAATGGGATGGAGTGGTGAGTGGCCTGAGGTGTCTCTAGAAACAGTTTGGGGTGGCCAAGGTTGGAGTAATGATAGTATTCATGTATGATAATCTTTGCTGAGTTGTCATGATGTTTTTTGGTGTGTGTGTGGGTCTGTGGAGGCAGCAACATTTGTGTGTTTGGTTTGCTACTCTGTCAGTTGTACAGTTATTACTGCCAGTTTCTGTATATGTAGCAGACATTTGAGTTGCTGGCTTGTGAGAAGACCAAAATAATATTTAATTATCAAATTTTGATTGTGTATCTTTGTATTAACTGCATAAGTTATTATTAAAGAGGCAGAAAATATATTTCTTAATATTTGTACACAATTTCATGGTACCATATTAAAGTACTTAAATGCACCTCATTGTCAAAATGTGAAGAAAGCTTTAAACTCAGAATTGTTATGTCTGTCTAACATCAACCATAATTTTCTTTGTTTACTTACTTTTGGTGTACCATAGGTGCTTTGTACTGTACTTAGGATGAGGTTTGTCTTTAAGTGTCTGATGGCAGGGGAAATATAGAAATAACTGTAGTCACAAAAAACTGTATAAAAATATCTGTATTAAATATTATCTGAAAACTTTGCCAAGAATTGGTTTAGGTACCTTAGAATAGGATTGCTGTACTCTAGTAGCTGTATTAATAATCCAGGTAGTCTATCAAGTTCAGTTCCTGGCGAGTTTTCCAGACACTAGAATATAATCTTACTGATGCCTTGCTCATTAGACATCTAGATGTATTGTTATATTGGTAGAGTTGTGGTGTGTCTTGAGTTCGATGGCCCTAAACCCTAGCTGTTTCTCTCCGGTAGGGGTCGGGCACGAGGGTTGGCACCACCTTCAGGGGTGGCTTGGTTGGCAGCGGTGTTGGCCCCAGAATTGGCATCAATGTTGGCAGTCTTTCAGGCAAGGCTGGGGTTAGCCGCAATGTTGGAGGTAGTGGAGAGGGTAGTAGTGATCGCATCAACAAGTGGGTGTGCAAGTACCCATTTTGTGGATACTCCACTAACAAGGCCTCTGTTCTTCGTGGGCACACCAGGACTCACACTGGAGAGAAACCATTTGCTTGTCCATACTGCCCTCACCGTACTGCACAGAGGGGGAACCTGAATGCTCACATCCGTTACAAACACAAGATCTTGCCTGATAATGACTCTAGTTCAATGAGTGAGCAGCAGAAATAATGTGAAGAGGAGAGTAAATAGTATGTAAGATGGGAAAGTATAGAGTCTTGCACTTTAAGCTGTTAAAGATGTTATAAGATACAAGTTGTCACTAATGTACCAGTGATGGTTCAGACGGGAGAGTTGGAAATGTAGGCATTAGTTACTACTGTATCAGCCAAGGATATGATAATGATATTGCAGGTTACTAGGATCGAAATAAATATTTCCTTTAATTGCTGTTTATGCAAATCTTAGTACAGACCTGTACACTTCCTGTATACGACATCTTGTGATGTTTATGTTGAATAATAGTACAGTATAATTGAATATTTTAAAGTGAATCCCTCCAAAAACTATGTTCCTACCTTGGTCACTACTGAATTGTATATACAGGACCTAAGGCTATCCAGATTTAATGCTTTGATTGGTCTATCAACTTGAATATGGTCACACTTAGAGTATGGTCATTTTTCTAGAATAACATATGCACCAACCATAATTCATTAATTATATGAAGGTCTTGTCAGTTATGTGAATTGTTTAAAACAGCATTAATGAACTAGTTGCACTTCAAACTTAAGAATTTCATGAGAGAACTTGTGAAGTAAGTTCAACACTATAAGATATGGAACTTTGTCAAGGCTTGGTAATTTATATTTCTAATTTCTGTATCTGAAATGTGACCACATTTTGTGAAGAAAACATAGCTAATATATTACAGTAGTACTACACTATAGAAGAAAATTACTGTATTAACACTGGCAACTAATTATTGAAGAAGGTTTTAGATGTAGAAATAGTCAGTATGGTACTGTTGATGTGAAATTTTTTAATTGATGTAGGGTGTGGGAGAAAACAACTCTGTCAGTGTTATTCATTGAACATAACAAAGCACACATGCTCTTATGAACATACCCACTTAAGAAGAGAAAAAGGAAAGCAGCAACTTTGCTCATGATGAGGAGTACTGTTCTGTTAACACAGTGCAACAAAAACCTGGGTGGAAGTTAAAATATATTCAACATGTTGTGAGTATAATAGAAATAGTTATTGCAATTGAACTTCTTCAATAGACCTTTTGCATCTGATGTCAGTAAAAAATTATCCGTGTGCTCCCGTATCAAACCGTGGGACTCTAGCAGATAAAATAAGACTCTAAATAAAGCTTTCTAATGGGACTGTTTAGCATTTCCTAAATATATAGGGCTTCTCATGTTAGTTTTGCATCTGTGTCATAGAAAATATCTAGGGAACACTTCCATTAAGATCTCTGTTGTGGAAATATAACAAATAATAAGCCTACCATTGTAAATAATAATAATAAGGTAAGGTAAATTAAGTGTAGACAAAAGGAAATGCGCAGAAGTGATCATGGAGCCTTTCAAATTAAACTCCCAATTAGATATTTAACATCGCTAACAAGTGATCAGTCATAATATTAAAACTTTTTTAACATATAATTCAGCAAAGTTTATCTTTTTATTGACCAAAATACAGCTTTGAGTGGAAGATGTGAGTCTGGGCGTTCATCACTACAGCATCAGATTCAAGAGTAGTAAAGATAAAAAAGAGTGAGCATTCCTTAGTTGAAAATTATAAGTATGACACACTACTGTTGTATAGTGGGGTGTACAAACAAGTCTAGTAAGGACCTGACAATTTCATTTTATGGACTACCAAAAGCACCAACCAGACAGAACAAAGGAATGAATCTGCAGTTAGAAAGGAGATGGGTATGGATGGCAAGAAATTCAAGATAAATTACTTTTGATCCTGACCACTAGAAGGTCTGCATGAAACATTTCATTACAGATATGAATAATAAAGTACATTGTTATTGTGATCTTTAACAGTAAACATTTCCAAAACCAGATTTCATCACCAAAATAAATAAACCTAGTCCATGAAATACTTGGTACAGAATATTCTCAATATTTTTTGGTGAATATCATAGTTAAACACACATTATAATAAAAACTTCTCAGAGTTTCTTGCTACAAGGGTACAATATATAGGCCCAGGTTAAGCCTCAGCTGTCTTTAATATGTACAGTACTGTAGTGTCCATATTTAAGGCTAGAATGAACATCTCAGCCTAATGGGAAGCCATTAAGTAGCACAGATATGCAGTACAATATAATTTTTCCAAAACTCTGGTAGGATATTTAAATTTCAAAATACTGTATAGTACAATATTAAGTGAACTCGGGTTATATGGTAATTACACTGCCTTTTACTATCACTGGTTGATGTAGATCAAAAGTAGGCCTCGTGCTGACTTCTTTCACCCAACCATACAGGAAGAAATTTTGAGCTTGAAGACTTTTATGAGACATCAAGCTCTCAGAATTATAGTCTGGATTCAGAGATGCCACCAGATAGTTACACAAAGAGGGGTAGGTGATGGGTGGGTAGTGGTGAATATCTTTGGTCATAGATGGATTTTATACACAACATGGGTCACAAAACATTTTCACTTTTTATATTCTTAAATAGTCCCCTCAGTCACTTGAAGATAGCGACATAAAGTAGCTGGAGTATTCCATTTTAAATAACATAGACAGCATTTAAAGCAATACCAGCACCTTCCGCTGACTGAGTAGTCCCACGAGTTGCCCATGGCTTGCAGGGCTACGGAAACACATGGTTTGTTTTTACATCATGACGTCACGTAATCGTAAAAGGTCCTTTGCAGCAGCAACACAGTGCTTTACACATCTCAAAATTGTTTCCATTTTCTATGAAGTTTTTATACTAACTTAGCAGTATCATTAGGTAGTACCTGTGAAGGTTTTTATGACAGATACTATGTCCTTATACTCCTTGTGCCATTAATGGATGTTGTATGTACAAATATTTATTTTCTAGCCAAAACATATCTAAAAGTGACAAGTTACAAGAAATATAGCAATTTGGTGATAAATGCCCGTGACTGACTATGGTATATGATCCATATTTTGCTGTCTATAAAGGGGAAAGCTGTTTTAGTCATTGAGGTGCAATTAATTCCTCCAAACAATGACAGGAAATCAGCCAACAGGTAGAGTACATCAAGATTCAAGATATGGAGGCTCCACTATCCCTCCCATTTGACAAGAGACTATCACCTTGAATGTGAACATGTAATAATTCGACATTGACACAATAGTACAGTATAATCTCAAATTTCGACGGTTTTAATTTCGACAATTCAAATTTTGACAGCAAATATAACACTACCCTAATGCCAATATCGACGCTTGCCAAGTTATATATACAGTTGACTCTCATAGGTGCCAATGAGTGGCAGTCACTGGGACAGAGTGTAGCACACACTGTGTGTATTACAATTATAGCACGCATCACAAGGATGATCATTGTGATGCGTGGCCCAGAGACCTCTCCATCCACGTGAGACCCGAGTCAGCTTCGGCTATGGCTGACTAAGCAGGAAGACCTCAGACAGCCGACTCAAACCCCCCACCCCCTGCTCACAAGGGTGGTAACCTCTGGCATCAGTGGCATTTTTAACGTGTGCCGAGCAAGGATCGAACGCTGGGCTGCAGAATTGCAGCCACAGACTCTACCACTGTGCTAGCCAGAGGCTAAATAAATAAATCCGAGGACTTCTTATACATAACGAGCGAAATTATAATAAATATGTCACGAAATGATATCACTGTTGTCTGTGAAGTGTGTGTGTGTGTGTTCCCACCACTTCTCCCACGCTCCTTCCCCCTCTACCCTCAGTCTCTATTCACTCTAGCCCAAGGTCAAAGGAATATATACAGTAGGCCTAACACCGTGTGTGTGACTCGCTCGTTTTTAGTAAATACGAGTTAACCACCAGCTTCAACACTCAGTCATGCCAGGTGGTGCATTTACAAAATAGAAGGTCATAATCCTTCCATATCAAGAAGGAAGGTTTTTCTCGAACAGAGAAAGAAGGAAATACCAGAATATGCTCAATAAAATGTAAACAAACGATATCACGCTATCACCCCCTTCCCCCTACTCTCCCCCTACCACCTCCAGTCCTCCACCACTACTACACATGCCGAGTTGCCGACGACTCATTTCAGTCATGAATCGTCTGCGAAAACCTTTAATACAAATTGTTATATGCATTTAATATGCTTAATACGAATTGTAATACTGTATTTACATTTGTAAAGTAACTCTTACTTATTACTATGCTTTAACTCGTGTTTGTATGTGAATAAGGGCGATATTTTTACTCAAGATTGGCCAGCTGTGGAACCTTGCTAATTTTCTCCATAAGAAGGTCAGTTTAAATTTCGACAATTTAAATTTCGCGAGGTTTTTGGAGCACCAATCTCTGTCGAAATTTGAGATTATACTGTATGCTGGTATTTGTGAGTATAGAACTGAATTTACCATATGTACTCATACAGTATTATAAGAACTTAATACCCACAAACAATTTAATATTAACAGTATTTTAATTGTATTACTGGAGATTTCTCCTGTCACACCATTCTAATAATGACATTTGTTATGTTAAATTCCTGAAAAACACAATGAATGCAGTTACAAATTTATCACAATCCATTCAGAGAAGGAAAAAATAATTTCCTCATAGGTATAGAAAGTATGGATCTCTCAAAATGGACAAATAAAGCTTTAGCATCCATCTCCACATGGTAGGTATAGAAAGTATGGATCTCTCAAAATGGACAAATAAAGCTTTAGCATCCATCTCCACATGGTTAGTTAAATCACTTCTATAATAATCAATGTTTCATTCATATTTATATAAGCAGTACAGTATACTGTATATAAACATATTTGTGACTTTAAGTACATTAAGGAAAATGGCCAATATGATAAGTCTTTATATATTATAAACAGATACTATGTAGTATAATAGTTTTATTTCCTTGTCATTGTAAGGAAATATGTGTGTCTTCTTGTAATTATTGCTATTAGAAGAATCTTACAGTATATCTTATTTGTTTGATTATTATTTTGCCATTCTCTGATATATAAAGCTGTAAGTCATTGAAGTATAGGTGCAGTATTTTTTGTTTTTAACATGAGTAATCCAATATAATACTGTACAGTATGGTCAAGATTGAGAGGTTGAGAGCAGCTTAAGTTAAGTAGTGTACAGTGGTGGGATAATATAGAGGTATATCTGTCTTGTGTTGTGGGTAATAAAGAGTAGAAGGTTTTAGGGTGAAATGGAATAGGAGAGTACAGGTAGTGTGAAATTGTGTTATGAAAATATATTCACTGGCTTGGAATATTATGTTAGGGATGAGGCAGAGAAGACTGAGATGGTTTGGACATGTGAGAAGAGCGGAGGGGGGGGTGTTGAGTGAGGTGGAGGAGGTGAGAGTTGGGGGCCGGCGACTGGTGGGAAGGCCCAAGAAAAAGTGGAAAACGTGTGTAATAGAAGATATGAATTTAATGGGAATAGAAGAACATATGGTACAAGATAGACAGATGTGGAGAGCAGTCATCGCCCGTCCAACCCCATACTAAATGGGAAAATACGGACGTTAAACGAAAATGATGATGATGATGAGATGGAGGAGTGTAGAAACAGTAGCTAATTCAGTTATTGTCATCAAAAAGTTATTGTACTTCCTTGACTAGCAGAGTATTCTAAGTCTTGGTACCATTATTTGAGTGGAAAGCTATGGTACCACTCCACTCCAGTGTACTCGTCGGTACCGTTCTCTTGAGGCGTATCACCATCATCGTAATTATTTTCAATTGATTTTGGATTTTCTCATAATTACTCTGTTAGACGATCACTGATATGCTTCCATCTAACCCTCCCTATACAGTATACCCTCCAAACCTTTTCAGTATCTCTCCAGATGACACCAGAAATGTATCTCAGTACAGTATTCTCAGATCACAACCAACCAATATATATATATATCCTGTACTTCATATTATGTATATTCTAGGGATCCTGTCAGAAGTTTTTAACAAGTGAAGGAAAAAGACAGCAGGTTACATCATATCCTTCCTACTTTTGATATTACTGTATATAAATGGCAATAGAGAAATGCAACAGAATTTAAGCACTTGAATTTAAATCCTTGTCTGCCTTATTGGTACAGTAGTGTAATAAAAACTTTATTTTGCGTACGGGACTTTATTAGCTTGTTCAGTATTGTACTTTCATGGGACAGATAGTCTTCAAAGGTAGATTTTTTATTTTATGTCCCTGAAGCAAAGGATTACAGATGAAATAGTCTGTATAAATCAGAATAGTGTGAGGTGGGAAGAATCACAGGTAGGTGGCATCTTGGTTGCTTTGAGATAAGTGTGGTCTGTTTGGTCTTCTAGTAATTATTAGACATAATCACAGACTACAGATCTCAACCTTGGAATCCTAGTGATTGCCATTAGATCTTTCAAATGAACCAGTCAGAGTTAAGGTTTGTGTGCCAAGTGTGTTTGTGTGTCCGTTTGTTTATACAGTATTGTTCACACTTATATATTGTGGTTTTTAGAAAGATCTATTAAATTATGTCACGTCAGTGACATCTTGAGATTTGTAAACAACTCAGGAATTGCAATATTATTGCATATAAAACCTTGTATTTGGGTAACATACCATTACATGCAAGTTGTTTTGAAAGGAAAGATAAATTATAATGGCTATAGCAACTCTGAGTATAGTTGTTTACCTATTCCTTGCTGTAATCATTTTTATTCACAAAGTTGTGTATGAAATTGGTAGCTCTAAATCTTGGCTGTTTCTTTCCGGTAGGGGTCGGGCACGAGGGTTGGCATGGTGGGCGGCGGTGTTGGTGGCGGTGGCAGGGGAGGCAGGGGTGGTAATGGTGATCACTTCAACAAATGGGTGTGCCGGTACTCATTTTGTGGCTACACCACCAACAATTCTGCCAAGCTCCGCAGACACACCAGGACTCACACTGGGGAGAAGCCCTATGTCTGCCCACACTGCCCTCACCGCACTGCCGAGAAAAGCAACCTGAACGCTCACGTCAGAAACATACACAAAGATCTCATTGGACACTAAATTTGGTGCAAAGGAGAAATGCAGAAAAGGAAAGGGAAAATGTTAAACTGAATAGTAAAGGCTCTATAATTAAAATGGAATATTAATCTTATAACAATGAAGGCTGAAATTTTTGGACGTGAAAAAAACGGAATTTGTAAATACAGAGGAAGCAGATTGCTAATGTTGTGGAAGTATTTAATGTTCTCAGGTTGTACACTTACTCTATACCCTTTGATGGTTTGGAAATCTTTTATTCATATTAGACTTAGAATATAATACGATAACACTGTGCAGCAGAATCAACCAGTGATTATATATGATAGTGTTGGCAGCAGAGCATATGTGGAGCCTCACATTAACATGATCAATAATTTGGGGAGGGATGAAAAGTATTCTTTGCAATTTGATGATTATCAAACTGTATGTTATAATGATACAACACCAGTTTGGCACAGCTATACAGCTTTTTATTGAGCTGTGATCACTCTGATTAGGTACTCTACTTCAAACTTACTGAGACTGATAGATAAAAGTCGGTTAAATAGGAACTGCGAAATAGGTTATTATTTTGGGTATTTTTCGTCATAGTTGATTCTGTTGATTCTTCTTATTTTCCTTGGAGTTAATAAATGTAAACTGAACACCATCTTCTCAAAATAGCATGTCTGAATTTTGGACTTTGTTTGCATAACTGAAACAGTGATTTTTCTACCAGCTGTTCATGTTTTAAATAAGGATTGTGAAAGAATGTTTTGTTCATGTAAAATGTCTTGAGTCAAGTGATCTAGGAATAATTCAGAGCCATGAGTTGGGTAATGATCATAAACTTTCTTGATATGAAAAACAGCTTTTGTTTTAAAAAGTTTTTCCAAACTTTAAAAATTAAGTAGATTTCAGGAAAGCACAGACCTCCAAGGCAAGATCTACCAAAGATAGTTTTCTCTTAAAAACTTGTCACTACCCAAATATAATACTGTACTGTAGTTTGATTCCTGGCTTATGACTTGGCTTGCAATAACATTTAACAGCAGTACATTCACCAGTCAAGTACATTTGTGCCCAATATTTTTGTTCTCTTATCTCCCAGCTATGGTATACATGTATATTTAAGAAAGATTCTCAATACAGCTCCAAAAGTGAACAAAGTGAAACTGCACAAGCAACTTTCGAAAATTGTATGTTCACAACTTGAAAGTGAATCACAGACCTGGTAAAGAGTTACCTGTAACCCTTTGTGACACTGTTGATTAAGATTATACTGTAAATTGTTTTATTTGCATTACGGCATATCGTATTTGACACTAATCAACATATTTATGAAATGAAAGATGCCAATGGACTGACTGACAGACAGACAGACATCCGAAATTAGTATTATACAGTATAAATAGAGAAGGAATAATACACTTTACCATATACACTCATCTGTACCATAATGCAATGCTTTTTTATTTGTAATAATTTTGTAAAATTCAATAGAAACAAACACTGCAACAACCTCTGGATTAGAGATATTTTCTTTTATCTGGAACTGTATAGGATTCTATTTAATGCCACCAAATGCTTCAGATTCTTTGAGCTCTTGGTGTCCTTCATTATAACTTGGTTTGCATGATTTTGCTGATTGTGTTTTGCTGTCAGATTTTCAGGTTTTTAGCTCAGTATTATTTGCACACTCAACCGTTACTTTAAAGGGTGTATAATTTAGTTATAAGTATCTGTATATTGTTTTGTTGTACTTACTTTTTGTATTTAAAGTATACAAAGTATTACAAAGAGGTATTTACTTTTTAGCCCAGTGATCAATATCATAATGTACTTAAGTTTGTTAGTTTAATGAAAGAAAGCACTGTAAAATCTCTTACTGCATTAGTTATGAAACTACATTAGTATTGCACAGCACATGGTCATAGGGATAAACATTGTATGGGCCCTGTTCAGCTGAAATATGTAGTGATGTGATGTGTAAGAAGGTGAAGTCAGTGCTTGTAAAGATTGAATTAACAGAGAAACAATGATTTCAAGGACGTAGCATAGGAAAAACTGGAGAATATATTGAGGATTACTACTTTAGGGTAACATTAAAAGAATTACAGTGCTTATGATAGTTGAATAACAATCACAATACAGTATGTTTGAAGCTTTTGGGATCACAGCATGAAGGTTACTGCAATATTTGTGTCTATAGTACCACATGTTGGTAGCCCTGATCATAGAGAAGGATGAAGGGTAATACCGTATTTTAAGACGGTTCGGTTGCACAAGTAAAGGGAAAAAACTAATCACATTTATGTAACACTGAATATTATATATAGACTAGCGAGAGAAGAAAATGATCAGTTTTGAGGGAAGAATAGGGAAATGAGGAATAGTTGAAGGGATTAATGGTTGGGATGTAAGACTCAATGTGTCATTTTAACCCCTGGTGATTGAAAATGGGAGGGCAAATTATAAGTGAGGTGGATCCTAGGTAAGGCAACATCACCTTTGTATATGATTTACTATACACTGTAGATAAGAAATACTTTTAAATGAAACCACATGAAATTTTTTTAGTGAAACACAAGTAATTTAACAATGTTCGTCTAAGTAATAGTGTCACTGTTAATTACTGTTCCATAAGTCTTCCTGCGATGAGGGTCTTGATAGCATAAATACTTTGTAGATTCCCATTTTTGCAGTACTGTATAGTAATATGTTCAATTTCCTCCAAAATGTAGCTCCATTGATTACCTTGCTATGCTCTGGTACCAAGTGATATTTGTAATACAGTAAAATCAGTCTTGCAGCTTCATATGCTTCCTGAGTATTTGTCCTTTGATACTTTACCATTTTGCAACCTTGGATCTAGGGAGTTTTGGGGGTAAATGTCTATTTTTTTTCTCATTTCCAAAATACTGTACAGTATATTCAGTGAGCTTGAGACCTATTTCTTCAGTTGCATAGTTTGAGAACTTTTATTATTTACCAACCACATGACTTTCTATTTTAGTTTTGTGTAGTCTCATTGAAATGTTCCTTAGCTCTCTTAGCAAGATACTGCTGCAGTACACAGTACAGCTGCCTTTACCATTAACCCTGTTTCTGCCAGTGACTACTGTACTTTATCATGTTACTGTGTTTGTGGAAGTTAAAGAGTTGATAGTTTTGACTACCTTATGTATTATGGATGAACACGTGTTCTGAAGTGCAGTTACAGATAAGATTGTACCATCTTCAGAAGATGATGGTTTTCTTACACCTCTGCCTTAATAATGGCTTATGGGTGTATTGTATCATAATTATGTGGATTAGTGTTTTTCTTACAATACTGTATTTATTGATGCTGGCAATTTGGCATACCTGTAGTATTTCAACCCTCAGAGTGTTTTGATAGTGACTGGTTTTGTTTTGTTTTGATACTAAATATTACTTGCAATGTATTTTTTTTTTTTTTTTTTTTTTTTTTTTTTTTAAAGTGGATGTGATGATAAAGAGTCCAGTTTTTTTATTTTCTTTAGCATTTCATATGGATGGAGTAATTTTGAAGTCACTAAAGAGGTGACGGGTTGTATACTAGGAACAGTTACAGAATGAAACATGCATGAAGAATGGATATGTCTGTATGATAAAGTTGCAGTGTGTGTGTCTGACAGTGAATGAGAGCTATGAATGATTGTGCACAAATTTGAAGAGTTATATACGAGGGGAACACAAAGACGACATACCTGCGCAGGTAAAATCCTGAGAGAAGGATATAAATTTATTTACTTTAAAACAGAATGTAGGAATCTTCACGATACTGGCTGTGAACACGTACCATCAGCAAAGATGAGTCTGTGAGGGATTGAATTAGCTTTGGCAGGTTATCTGTTAGTGTAGAGCACAAATTCTGTAATTAGGCAATAGTTGAGTTACAGCACCCCATTACAGTGAAGATTTGAGTCAGTTATATCTTGATTACATATTATTTATCCATGAAGACTTGTATTTTTCTTGAAGCTTACTGACAATAGCACACAAATCTGATGTACAAATTTATATGTAAGAATTTAGGACATTTGTTAAATAAATTCTTGTTCCTAACAAAGTGTACTTTCATTTCATCTTTGTTTTTCTTCCACCAGAGGAGGAAGGTTATGTTTTCACGTGTTTGTTTAGTACTGAATCTTCTTTTATCCACAAGGTGTACTGCAATTTGAATTGAATATACTGTGTTTTGATCAAGTCCCAAGTGACTCAAGGATTACACTATTACTTTTTAGTGAGAACCTAGGTCACATTCTTGGCCAAACCCGTAATTAATTTGTGGCTGGAAGTTACAACCCCATGGAGTTATAATTATTATGGTAGTGAACCTCAATGATTAGGCTTGTAAATTTCTACATTACTACACCCTCGACCAAAGTTCCCTAATTTGATGGTGAATTGAATGTCTTAAAGGACTCTGCCTGTAACAAATAGAAATACAGTAAAGTATGATCCTGTGTCAAAATGACTGCCTGTGTCTGTGTGTACTTTTCTACATATAGGTGGAAAACTAAACGATGTGGGATATGTGAATAATGATAGTGGTAATTTCATTACTGAAAGAAGAAAGTCTAATACTTCTTGGCAAGAGAATATAATAGGTGATTGCAACAGTAATTTGTATCCCTAGTGGTAGAAGTTTATGCCTAGGTGAGTGGATATACCAGTGTAGTCTATTGTGCATGAAGTAAAAGGGAAAGCTTCAGTTCAGTGTATTCGAACCCATTAAATTAACCATATTTACACCTGTCTTTACCAAGCAACACCTGAAAGATACCAACTACCTTAGATTAATGAACACTAACTTTCTGAACACATCTTTATACTTTAAGCAAATAATTAAAATCTGATTATGGTGTTCATCGCCTCCTGAAGTGCTGAGATACATGTATAAGTAAGAGATGAAAATATATTTCAGAAGATGCATTCAGTCAAGGAAGAAAAAGAAGCATGGAGTGGTTAGGAGAAAAGAAAATGTTGAATGTATGACCCATCAATACATAATTTGATACTGTATATCTGAAGTTTGACTTAGCGCGAGAGTTTTCGGTACCTGTCTATAGTGTTATATCAAGGCTGTAATGTATTCTGTGATGTGCTCAACCCGTGCTCTGTGTCATTGTTCTAGGGTGTGCGCGGTGGGTATAGACGTGACACGTATTTGGGCAGAGGCGGTAACGGGAGGCTTGTGGCAGCTGCGGCGGCTGTTGAAGTGACGACGCACCCCTGCCTCCTCTGTCAAAAGCGGTTCACCAGCAGACAGGACTTGAAGCGGCACGTGCGGACTCACACTGGGGAAAGGCCGTACCAATGCCCACTCTGTCCCCATCGAGCAGCTCTCAAAGGAAACATCAAAAAGCATGTTGTTGCCGTTCATAGGGACTCACTACCCTTATCAGCTGAGGCCTCTGCGATGTTGGACATTGAAGCATACGAGGCAATAACAGTGCCTAGTAGTGTAGCTGCCAGTGGAATAATGACAGAGTCAAATGTGGCAAGTGTTGGCTTGGCAGGAAACAGTGCGACAAATATGGGTGTGATGAATAACGACATGACAATCAGTGACATGGCTGCTTCATCAGGGCTGGACATTGCACAGGCTTGCTCAGTCTCTTCTGGTGTGCTCAATTACTGAGACTCAGGCACCCGGATTCTATTTTGATACAGTACCATTATGTGTAATACGTTTGGGAACGTAGTCCCAATGCATCACTTGCTTCCATCTCATTGTCACTGGTCCATGAAAAGGAATCTAATAAACCTAAAGTACTGTAATAAGCTTTGTAGACATTTTTAGGCAAATACCTCTACAATCACCAGTGTGTGTTACTTTGTATTCATGAGTGTGATTACAATCAGTAGGGTAGAGAGAAGTGGAAGTGAGGACAAGAATTTTTGCTGCCAGATTCACATAGCAGTCAGCCATGACAAGGAGCATAAATAATACAAAATTTGTGTATTTTGTAGTGAAATTTTACAGTACAGTACACAAGGATAGAGCAAGAGGTCCAGCTCTCAAGGATGGATGTGAACATATGTTTTTCCTCTTAATAAGAAAGAATAATTGTGGTGCATTGAATGTGACTAATAGCAACTGCACAAATACTTATCCTTCATGATACTGGAGTGAAGTTTTTAACAAAACTTAAGCCACCTAACTTTGGTATGATAACAACTATTTCTGACACCAATTGTATCTGTACTTGGAGGATTTTTTTATAATATGTGTTGGTAAAACACAATGACAAATTATATTGAGGGTTAAGAGTAATATACTTGTTAGGATACTCATTCCAATAGAACATGTAATTTACATATAAAGGTGACCCTCCACCCTCTGTATTGTAATACCATGTACAGTATCTACTGTATTACCAGAATTACCTTTTAGTCTTCTTCAGCCAAGACCATATTCTGATTGCATGTCCTGCCAAAAGTAGTTGTACCTGTAATGATTTAGTAGTGATATTACTGAATAAGGCATTTGCATTTCAACTGTCCAGTTTTTTCTTCAATAAATATTATACCATTAGTTAAGTATACATCACTGGTATACCATAAAGAAAACGATAGGGATGGTAGTGCTATGTACAGTACAGTACAGTAGGAACAAGGGTGAGAAGAGAAAATTGTTTATGATGAGTATACAATGTAGTGCAATACTGTATGTTATACAGTAAGTGTTTGGACACTGGAATATGGTTAGAGTTTTTAGTATGATAGGAGTACTGAAGGTGGCTACTATAATGAAACTGTTTTTATGTAACCTCATAAGATTGGTTGGTTTTTAAGCTTGTATTGTATTGGTGGACACTGTGTGTCAGTGTATACACATGATTGTGTGTATATATGTGCGTGTGTTTGTAAATTATCATTAATATGCATATTTGTGAGTCTTAACTTGAGGTATAGTATACTGTAGTACTAAGCTGTATGAGTCTAAATTCATTTGAGGGGTAACTATTGAAAAGGAGGTACAGGGTATATATTGCCTCTATGATGGATAGAATCACTTACATTTTCCCTCAAGTATTTTATTTGTGTTGTATGGTATGAATAGGGCTGAACTACAGGAGATGGTACCATGCAGATATACACCACGAACCACATGTCAGAGGAAGAGTGTAAAGCCGGTTTTCATATGGGGTAGTAGACACATCTTTGTAGCTGATACATCTCTCTAAATGCTCAATTCCTCATTTGTACTTGACTGTTGCTAGCGTACAGAATTTTAACGATTGAATTATTATGAAACTCGTGAATTAATAACAACTTTTATCTTAACAATCACAACCACCAAGGTATGTCTCCCCAAGTTTGCTTGAAATTGGATTATTTTTAGGTAATTTCAACTAAGCTTTTATGATGGAAAATAATGTGAGAGGTACTGTACAAGCAAACCAAATTTAATAAGTATCTGTTGCTCTATTCTCTAAAAAGGGTTATTTACTGGTAAGTTATAGTACGGTAATTATAAATATCTGTAGTGACTGAGATTCTTGTGAGTTTGTTCATTTATACATTCACTTTGAGTGTTATGTTAACCTTTATGCTATGCTACATCAAGCCAGTCCATTGTTCCATCCATGGTAACTAAGTTTTGTGATTACTATGCTTGCTATTTCTGGTGGTCTTAGTGTCTCCTTTCTTAATGTTTCTTTCATATTTTGATATTGCTGTATTAATATCAGCATAACACTTTACAATAATATTTCTTGTAGTTTTATCATTTTAATGACTAACCAATAATAATAACACTGATTACATTACAACTAGAGGGAGCAGAAGAAATTGCAGGGCATTTACAACTGAGTGTACCTTTAAGTCACAACTGCACTCAGGGACTTACCGAAGTGTACATTTCAGCTGAGTTCTAGGCATTTGTCAATTATGTACAGTTGGGGAACAAAGTATCTGGACACCGTTGACGACTTCT
Organism: Petrolisthes manimaculis; assembly: GCA_034508575.1. Lineage (NCBI taxonomy): Eukaryota > Metazoa > Arthropoda > Malacostraca > Decapoda > Porcellanidae > Petrolisthes > Petrolisthes manimaculis. The sequence continues at coordinate 100,929 of JAWZYT010001101.1, forward strand.
GGTAATAATGTCAGTGATAAACATGTTAGGAATAGATAACATTTATTCATTACTACATAAGGATAACTGATATTGGGTGACGTCGACCAACCACAGACAGTGAAATAAAAGTTATCCTTCAATTCATGAATACTTTCTCTCATTTATGTGTTTACTTTTGGGGATGTTGCCAAAAGCCGCCAACAGTGTTCAGATACATTATTCCCCAACTGTACATATTTTCAGCTACTCTAAGATAGTCAGAGGGTTGTCAAGTCTCATCAAAGGGGTGTTTCACACTTTTCTCTTGGCAAACTAAGTTATAGAGCTAATCCATCACTCAGAGGCTGTCTGCACCACATGCAGTATGGTGTCTACCAGGGTAATCATATACAGTTTGATGGATGGGCAGTTGAGTCACCACATCTCTACACCTACACATCTGTAATACTCTGCTGCATTTGTATGAGGCATTTAAAAAAGCTTCTTGTAGTTCTGACTAGGCTATGTGTACATGTTGCGTTGAATTTTTCTTGGACGTAAATAAATCTAAAAGACATGATGAAAGAAGAGAATTTCAAGATGAATTAGTGGAAATCTGGAAGTATGGTTCCTCTGTATAAGGGAAGAGGAGTATGTGGTAATCACAGGGGGATATACCTCCTTAGAGTAGTAGGGTAGAGATCAAGAGAGTGAGAACAGAGAAATGGGTGGGTGAGGAGCAGGGTGGGTTTAGGAAGGAAAGAGGGTGTGCAGACTAGATTTTCTCATTGAGGTGTGTTGTGGAGAAATATCTGGAGAAGGGACAGAACTTGTATATTGCATATATGGATTTGGAGAAGGCATATGACAAAGTTGATAGAAAAGGTCTGTGGAAAGTACAGTACTGAGAATATATGAAGTGGTTGGAAAGTTGCTGGAGACAGTGAAGAGCTTGTATGAGGGTGCAAGAGCAGCAGTCCAGAAGGAGGGTGAACAGAGTGAGTTCTTTAATTTGAATGTTGGGTTGAAGCAAGGGTGTGTGATGTCCCCATGGTTGTTCAGTATACAGGTACTGTATAATTATATGGATGGAGTCCTGAAGGAAATACAGGGATAATGACGGAGAGACATAAATCAAGAGTTACCTGAGAAATGTGTGTGGAGTAACATGGAGAGATGACTGACAAATGAAGAAGTACGTGAACGATGTGGTGTGGATGTGGATGTGCTGGAGAGTGTGAAAAGGAACACCTTGAGGTGGTTCAGTCATGTGGAGTGTATAGGGATTGAGAAGTTGGTTAAGAAAGTGTACAAGAGTGAGGGGGAGGGACAGGGGAAGAGGCAGACTGAAGGTGTGGTGGAAGGATGGAGTTGAGAGGTAGCCTATATGAGTGAGAGTGGCATTGGATGGGAAGAAGGACGCCAGTTGACGGGGAACAGAGGTCCAGGGAGGCAGTTCATTTGTGGCCACTCTCTTCAGGGATAGAGGTGTCTGGCAATAGATTTATAAATAGATAGATTATGAGCTTGAGGTAATGGTGCTGAGTTGGAGTGGAGTGCTGAATTGGCAGCTCTGTAGTAGACTATACAGGACTTAAACTGACCTGTAAGAAGGTGTCCATCCATAAAACCATACTTCCATTAGGTTGGATGAGTTGAGAAGTGTGTTGTATGTGAGGCAGCTTGAGAGTCTCTCTATATTTATTATGTTACAAGTCAGTCAAGTGTACAGTACTGTCTAGTGAAATGTGAAACTGGTGTGAACCTCTTAAGGCATTTACTGTACTTCTTTCAGGGTTTTGGAGTTGCTTCGTACCTTATTAACGGTTTATATGCTGTAAGCAGTTTCAAATTTCTATGTGTACTAAGAGAAATTGAACTTAAGTGTGTATAAATTCAGGTATTTATTCTATACAGTATACAGTAATAGAATTTTATAAATGCAGTACCTACAGAGAATTTGATTATTCATATGGAACATTTGTTGAAGCACATAATTTTTCCTTATGGAATACAGTAATAAAATATTAGAGTATCTGCAGTTTTTCTTCTATTTGATAAGTAAAGTTGGCTTATTCTTAAACAGATACAGTAAGTGCAAAATAATGTAAAGAATGAAATATTATTTAAAATTTGCATAAGTTTTATCAGTTTAAACCTGCTAAGGATATGTTATGAAGGAAATTTTGCAAGTACCAGACCAAATAATGCCATGTGTCTCTTGTGAATAATCAGAATTCTAGTGCATTGTATTATTTGAGCTTGTGGCAGTTTGTTACAGTATTTTAGATATCCAGGTACTAAAAACAATTTGATATTCTCTTTAAAAGTCATATGATGTATATCAGGATTCCAAAGATGATGAAGGTTTATTTGATTGTGTTGTTCACAGGGAATGTTCTTGTGTTAATTGCCGGAAAGAGGAGTAAATTATTTTGATATGACAAGTGACATTCATTATTTCCTCCTGAATAACTCTACTTTGTCAAAACTTCACCAGTCTGCATATATTATAGACATGAAAGCACCATTTCATCTAGCTCATATATACAATTATAAGACAAATACGGTATCTTCCTCCTTCCACACCTAACCTGATGCCCATGAGCATTTAGATGACCTTGCTGACTTAAAGTACAGTACAGTACTCTTCTCTACAGTAATGTGAGATCAATTGTAAAAATATTGGTGCTACTTGTTATGGCATTAAAACAACAATCAAACTTGGTACAGTACAAAATATTTCTGTCTACATCCATGCCAGCACATCTCACAGCCCCAATTCCCAGTAATGATTAATTTAGAGGTGTTGCAGGTAACAGGTGCCCTAACAAAGTGCAGCTTGGATAAGGGCCAGAGGGAAAAAGATAATGAGGGCTGATTATTACTGTACAGTATGTTGCACCATTAGGGGGCTAGCATTTGCTGAGAATATTGAAGACTCTTGATTCCATGAAACCCTTGCAATATAATAACACCTCTACTAAAAGAGTCTCATTTTTTAATAGTGTTTGAGAACCTGGTAGCCTTCAGTCTGGTGTCATAACTTGCCCACCATCCCTCAGTCCCACATCCACTATAAAGATTCTCCCTCGTCTTGAATAACACTGACTTTGGGGAATTTGATGTTCCAGAAAATGAATCACTAGAAGTGTCTTGGAAATAATTTATTGATAATAATGAGGGATGGTGAGATGAATATGAAGTTGAGGAATGGACCATACAGGGAATAGGAATGTTGAAGAATGTGGACAGTTTGTGATCAAGGTTATTGTTCCAGGAAATAAGAAAATAATAGAGGGATTGGTTTCTGTCTTCACTGTTCACAAAAGATTGGAAAGTATGGACACTTAAGTGAGAGAAATATTACACAAATACATACAGATTTCTATAGGAAGCAGCTGACACGAGGATAGTCATGTAAATAGGACGCTAAAATAGTAATAGAAGCAGGCTGGTATGTGTCAGGGATCAGAGTCTCTTTGTTTTGCTATTTGATTTAAATTTATACTGTACCTGTATTAGGATACCAACATCAATCATCAGCATTAGGCAGGGAAAATGTTCAAAATGTGTACAGAAATTACTCGTGTGGGAAAAGTTTTGTGTTACTGTAACATAGTATTTTTGTATGATATTTTGGTGTATGGTATCAATGCTAGATTTTTCAATTTTTCTGTTCATCAATCCATTGGCTTGGACTGAGGTTTATTTACAAGCAATTTAGATACCGTACCACCATTAAGATGCTGATGTTCAGTGAGAAAAATAAATTATTAGCAATATAATAGTGAACCAGAGCTTTCTTTCTGGTACCTAGAGGATAGTTACTTCAATATCAAGGCAAGACCTACAACACTAGCATTTGTGTTCTCAAAACACCAAGTTTGTATTGTGAATACTGCATGCTAATGTGAAGGCAGTGGAAGGATTGTCATGTAGTTATTTGTGTGTTTTTCATTAGCTTGTTACTGCACATCATTTTTTGGCAACATTGATGATTTATTTTGAAGCAACTAGGGCGTGTTGATTCCTTTGCTCGTAATTTTGGTTGGATGTGACTGAGGTGCAGGTGGCAACACTGAGGGCAGGTGTGATGGCAGCACTAACTGTGGGAGGGCTGAGGGTAACATTGGCTCTTTCCTCCCATAGGAGTGTTTGCGTGGGGCAGTCGGTTGTGGCGGTGGTGGGCTGCCTCTCGGCACGATGGCGGCTTTGATGTGTCCGTTCTGCAGAAGAGGGTTCATGTACCGGAGTGACCTGAGCCGCCATCTCCGCTCTCACACTGGGGAGAAGCCCTACACCTGCCCCCAGTGTATCTACCGAGCCTCTCAGAAGTCACATCTCACCGAACACATCAAGCGGCGACATCCATCTAATGATGGAAACTGGCACTTCCTTCTAACTCCTTAATACTCTTAGGCTTGTCTCTCAGGATTTAGACATCGGAAAACATTTCCATAGACTGAGACGACCAAATGCCTTTTGATTTTAATACAGATTTAAGAGAGTAAGAAGGAACAGGAAGTGAATAATTTTACAATACTGTAACACAAATTAAGATAAACACCATGTTCATGTCTCTTGAGCCTGAGAATGTTATTTTTACATAATAAGACCTCAGTTAATAAAGGCTCTGAATATTGTATCAGATGTACAGCCTGCTAAGGGTAAAAATTATAGTTATGTCAGTGGTATATATATATCCTTAACTTCAGTTAAAGTTCCACCCTGACCAATGAACATTTAACAACATGGTGCATATGACTGAGGACACTGCTATACAGCATTCATTATAAATAATAATGATGCAGCATGTTATGACTGAGTGAACTAATGCTGTCACTCACACCAATAATTATTAATTATGAATTCTTAGTACAGTACAGTACAGTACTGTAATGATGTTTTGTGTGCATGTGAGAAAACTTTAGCAAAGGCATTTTTATGTTTTTGGATTAAATTACTGTGATCTGAACTTTTAGCTTTATAAGTCGAGATGCAGTAACTAACTGTTATAGCATAATTAGATATAAGACATATTATCCAAGTTTAAGATTACCTCATTATGCACTTCATGTAAGAGTCCAACCTATTATTCCAAGAATTACTCTATACTGGTACAGTTCTGTGTTATATGGTATAAAATGGTATAAAATATGAAACAATACGATGTCATAGATACACAGTGTACAGAGTGAAGTAATATAGCCAGAAGTGAGTACAATACTGCTGCAACATACCTTCACTCCTCAGGGCAGATTAGCTCATGGATGAATATATAAATAAGATGTTATTATTCTTTTTACATCTAATATGGTTTTGCCAGATGAGTTATATGACCAGATGCCCTTCCTGATAACAACCCTCCCTAAAAAATTTCCTTAATTTTTAATATCATCGGAGTACTATGTACAGTCCAGTGTACTAGTCCACATGCAGTAGATGTTGTAGAAAAATGATATAATTCCAAAGGGGTAGTACAGTATGATCCAAGAAGTACAATAGGTGTCCATGAACTTTATATAACTAAAGTTGTAGGTTGGATTATTGCCATTAACCCTTATGCATCAGGCATAGTCTGCGTGACGACTTTGACTGGTTGGCAAAATTGCCGATTTTGAAATGATTAATGCTAGGGAAAAAAATGAAAATATTACAAACTACTTTACAAATCTTCAGGTAAGACCAGAATGAACTTCATGAGACATAAAGTGTGACCCTACAGTGGTGGTATGAACAGAGGTAGTGATAAAAGGTTAAGCAGACAGACATGAGATGCATTGTGTGGATGAGAATGAGTAGAAACATATGGAACATGGTTGGGTCAGGACCAGGGTATAAAATGTACACTCTAAACACACATTTGGTCCACCTTTGGGGTACAGTAGGCTATCAATTCCTTCAGTATTTTTTTTTTTTTTCACCATATAGTCCTCAGTAAATTCAATATAATGATAAGCTTTAGTAGGGAAGTATAACATGGTGTATTCAGGTAAAAATACTCATTAGTGATGAATATATTGAACTTTATTATTATGTCAGTTTTTCAACCATAAGTAGGTACTGTAGTATGTTATACATGTACAGTACAGTACAGTATTATTAAGCTCTACAGTGTGACCTCAAAATACTGTTAATGTTTAATAATAAGCTGCCAAACACTAAGATGCATAATAGTATGTCTAGTCTAATGCTTGTTTTTGTTACTAAAGGTTATCATAATGATCCTATAGTCTGAAATTAGATTATATATTTGCTTCATTGTTAGTTAATGATCTGTTAGTTTGAGAAAGGAAAAATCATACCATACAGTACTGAATTGTACTACTGTATGTACAGTATGTAATACTGAGTATACTACTGTATAAGAGTACTGTTTAGTACATAGAATTTATAATCATGTATTTGCAAGATGACTTACTTATAATAGAGAAGTATTTGCAATGAATAGGAACTTTACTCTTAGCAATAATTTGTTTGCATAGTATAAACAACAGTACAGTACCTATGCTTTAATCATCTGATTTAAATCATTATCAGTTGTGTGATAACTTACTGAAACCTCAGGAATGATAAAAGTAATAATAATATTTCAGCTAATCTGGTAATCAGAGAATATCTAGCCTACAATGTTATTGATACATTTTACATTGTGATAATGTAATTATTTGTATCAGGTACAGTATATAAAACCTTACTCATAAGTGGCAATAATTTGAAATTTTAGATTGCTGTAGCTGTACAGTACAGTACCTATTTAATAATAAGCTCATTTGATTTTTGTTCATACCAAAAAGTACTGCACTAGACAAATGTTAAGGGCATTGGAGTGAAATACTTTAATGTGTTAGGAGTGTTATGTACCTAACATTTCCCAGTAATGTACAAAATGAATGTTGGTAGTACGTATCACAGTTATGTATTTAAATACTTATCAAGTATTGTAGTAGTGAATCTTATCTGTCTGTGTGTGTGTGTGTGTGAGCATATCAGAGTTTTTGTTTGAAATAAGTTTGTATATAAAAAAGAATTACTGTACATTGTATCTGTGTTTGTAGTTATTGTAGTCTTTGTGTCTGTTTTTCCTTTTCTTTTCTCTCCCTTCACATCCTTTTCTCCTTCCCTCCTTCCACTGCAGTGTTTTTTATATTACCCATTTGGTATGTTCCTTTTCTCCCACCATTTCTGGACTCTTTAATTTACACTGTGTCCTTTACACCTCATCATCTCCCTTCATCCCTTGGTCAGTTGTTGTCGTACTGTTCAGGATTCTTTATCACAAGTGTAATGTTTGCTTATATGAAGTGCTCTTTAAGTCTATACAGGTATTATGGGATACAGGTTTGCAATCGCTACATAGATAGGTCAGTTTTTCATCATTGTGATACAGTACCTCATCTTGCATTGCTTTATCAAGATAGCTTTAATACTGTAGTTTTAACTCTTTTACAATTGAGACACAATCAGAGTGGTGGGAGACAAAGAAAAAAATTGCCTGAATTTTCATGTCTCTAAGACCATGTTTGCTAATTATATTTGTTTCTGGTTCATAGAGAATGTGTATCAAAATAATTAATTGAAATATTACTTTTAGCAGCTATAGTATGTACTGTATCTACTTTTCAACTCAAACCCAGTCTTGGGTTTCTCCTTGGGGTAAGGAGTGACTATCCACTTTGGGAAGGAGAGGCAAGGTCTTAAGGGGAATTAATATTATGGCTGCTTCCCTCAAACAAAAAAACTAATTATGTTTGTCAGATAAAATTACATTAGTACAGTACAGTAGTGAGACATAGTTTTAGGGTTTATATTTTTATATTATTTGTTGTTATTTTGTGTAATTGTGAATGTTTATATAGTTCCGGTATATTTTTTTTATATAGACATAGAGTACATTACTGTACCTATACAGTATTTATGTCTTCCTAATTCATGTTGATATTAGGTGGATAATGAGGACCATATCTTATGTTAGCTAGTTTGATTTTGTACTGGAATTATCAGCACAGTATTTATTATTTTTGTGTTCTCTTTACACTAATAGGCTTGTTAGAGTACAGTACTGTATTTAATTTGTCTTTCGTATTATTATTGGCTCCATCCAGAGATATAGTCATATGTTCTATGACAATATCCAAGCCAGTATATTTGCAATCAACCAGTTTGTAACATTTGCACAGATTCAGGAAGAATATTGAATTGGGAGAAAAGAGCTTCATAAATTTATAATCTGGCTTAAAGCTGGTTGTTGTGGACCACTGGGTTTGTAACTTGAACTAGGGCTGTTAATACTATACTCTGTTCAAAACTTGTGTTCCATTTTCCTCTATCTATCTGTCTCTATTTCTATCTATATCTTTATATCTATTTCTATCTATATCTTTCTATTTATCTCTATCTGTCTCTATTTCTATCTATCTCTTATCTGTCTATATATCTATCTATCTATTTCTATCTATCTAAGCATAAGAGGCCAGCGGAAGACGAGTTTTGAACAGACTATAGTATACTGTACTTGTACTGTACTTGGTTTATGAACTTTGATAAACAGGGTGAAGAGGGTTCATAAATTTACTGTCTTAGTTTAATGTGTTACTTTCCTGTTTAGGTCTTAGTAATAATTATTTATAGTTTATAAAATCATTTGCAACACAGGACTACAATACTGCATAATTTGCTTTGATAAACCTCAGGAACTGTAATGTGTGGATGATCAACTTCTACAACATTCTGTCCTGTATAATTTAGTTACAATAGTTCTCTTATGTCATTCCTGTGTAACAGTGTAGTATCGATGTGTCGATATATTCCTGTACACTATCTTCATGAAGTATTAGTTTAGGATATGTTTGATGATTAACAAAAACATACATAAAGTATTGTATAATTTGTGACATATGAAGGTTGCTACGTACAGTATGTCCCCACAACCCTCAACTGTCTGGCACCACAACAGTGAGAACAAGTGATACATCCCAATAAGTTCTATTGTCACGAGTCAAAAATTGAATCGTAACATATTAGTCAATGTGAAGCAGAGATAAGTGGAAGATGACATCTTCACTACCCATATTATGTCACATCGTCCTTTATATTCAGTAGAGGTAAACGTTAACATCTTCACGATTCAGTGGAAGATGATTATCTTCACTATGGTGTGACATCTCAACTACCCACCACACACTGGTGCGGCAGATGTGTTGGTGCAAACAGACAAACTAACACACATCTTAACTACCCACCACACACTGGTGCGGGAGATGTGTTGGTGCAAACTAACCAATACACATCTCAACATCTTCACTATTAAGTGGGAGATGAATATCTCTGCTACACATCCTTACTATTGTCATTATGTTTAGTGACATATTTACTATTGGATAGAAGATGTCACTACTTTATTTTGTAATGTAATTATAATGTAAACATAATGACAATAGTAAGGATGTGTAGCAGAGATATTCATCTCCCACTTAATAGTGAAGATGTTGAGATGTGTATTGGTTAGTTTGCACCAACACATCTCCCGCACCAGTGTGTGGTGGGTAGTTAAGATGTGTGTTAGTTTGTCTGTTTGCACCAACACATCTGCCGCACCAGTGTGTGGTGGGTAGTTGAGATGTCACACCATAGTGAAGATAATCATCTTCCACTGAATCGTGAAGATGTTAACGTTTACCTCTACTGAATATAAAGGACGATGTGACATAATATGGGTAGTGAAGATGTCATCTTCCACTTATCTCTGCTTCACATTGACTAATATGTTACGATTCAATTTTTGACTCGTGACAACTATATAACCATTGATCTCATAATGTTCACCCAACACTACAGTTATGTTCATATCCTTTCTGGAGCTAATGTACTGTACATGTCCAGTATCTTTGATGTGTGTGTGTGTGTGTGTGTGTGTGTGTGTGAAGTAATTACTTCAGGAGTCAAGGCATTTAATCTGGCAGAAAAATATAATTTCACAAACAATAACCTCTGTTAAGACTAACATTCAAACAGTGAAGTGGTGGGAACCTTGTTACTGTTTCTGGTGACTTTCTTGCAACATGATCACATCATATCTTGACTTTCTCACCATCATCATCATTTCATCAATACTCCATTTCTCTTTTCCAAGGTCAAGGTAGAAAGCTTTTTCTATACATTATATTCCTTTCGTTATACCATTACTGTACAGTATATAGTTATTGTGGCTGCTTTTTATTCCTTTGTGTTTCTGGTTTGAGAGCAAGAAATTTACTGTACAGTACAGTGCAAATTTGTAGAGTGCTGTACTGTATATGGAAAGTGATATTGTTGTGGAAAGTGAGAAGACAGCAAACAGTGAGACTCGTTAATGTGTTATAGGCTGAGAGTGGATGTGCGCCAACGAGATACAACAACCCTGCAGAAGGAGGTGCTGCCGTGGTAACACCAACACACATGAACATACCTGTGGCACCATCAGGATGGATTCGATGTCCCTATTGTGCTAAAATCCTGCCCTACCTCAGCGAGTACCAGCGACACATGCGGAAGCACACTGGGGAGCGTCCCTTTGCTTGCCCACACTGCCCTTATGCCACTACCCGCAAATCACACCTCAAAACTCACCTAATGAAGCTTCACCAGGTCACACAACAGGAGCCAGTTCTTGGGGCTCCTTCATCATCATGAAGAGCAGAAAGGTGGGAGGGGAGATAGTATCATATTTACAAATGGCACTTAAGGTTAAATATTACGAATGAGCTCAAGAACTACTCGAGGTATGGCCAAAAAAGTCAGATAAGGAATGTCACATGTAAGATGAATACCATTGAATTTCATAATGAAGGTAGAAATGGACTAGAGTAGATAGAGAGAAACAAATGATATTATAAAGATCTTGAGAATGGTGGAGATCATAGGTGGTACAGTACTGTATACTTGTAGTACTGTACTGTACTAATGATTATCAATAGTTTATAAGAGTTAAAGTAAAGTAACACTGTTAGAATTATTGTGATGTAAACATAATACTGTTAATACTGAAGAGACTTTTGTAAATATTACAGTACTGTACTGTACAGTATATATATATATATACTGTATACAGTATATATATTGAGTGCAATAGAGTTTAAGAATTAGTCACTGTCTTGGCCTGTGAAATTTCCTTAAAATGGGGTATTGAGTGTGTGCAGTATGTCAACTACTGTATATTCCATGTAAATTTCAGGGAATGCACTTGTTATGAATAGGCCCTAAGAACACCAACCACCTAACTAATGAAAATCTCAATAAAAGGGTTAAACAAATATACAACTCTTGTTTACCATTATGTGAAAGAAATATGTGTACTGTCGGGTGAGGTCACATCCTAGAGATAGAGAAACAAGGTCTTCTATTTCAGTTTTGTTTGAGGATCTTGTTTTTGTGCACGGACCAATTTTAGTTAATAGCTCATCATTACCATTACTGAAATTCTATGGTACAGTACAGTGGTATTTTCTTCAACACTGAAATGATTACTGTATGTTTGTTATGTTTGATACCTTAGGTGGTTGATAAGGAACTTGAGCTCAGAAAATGAATTGGTGTTTGATTGAGAAGATAACCAATTTTTTTTTACTATACAGTACAGTACAGTAGAGTGTTTATAATGAAAAGTGTTAAGCATTGATCATGTCTAACACTGAGTCTCCATTCTTTATTTTAAACATCAGAATTTTCCTCTTGTTTCGCTGCTGCTTCCTCATATTGTTAAACATTGTCATTAAAAAATTCTCCCAAACTGCTTTCATTCTCTTTCCATTTACAATACCTGTGGTACAACTCCAATTTCTTTAACTGTATTTCATATCAGTTTTCAGTTATGCCATTCAGTGCTGTTTGAATGTGTGTGTATGTGTGTAAGCAAGTACAGTACTGTATATGTTATATGTACTGTAGGTGTCTCCATTTATGTAGTACAGTACAGAATCGATTATTTATAAAGAAAGCATGTTAATTTAAACAGGTATTTAATACTGTAACTACAAATATAAACAACCCTTAAATGGGCAGACTAATCTAGGAAACATTAAGCTTAGTCATCTTTATTTTATGAATTTCAAATTAGTGGTGTATAAACAGATTACAGTAGTTTTTTTATGTTCACTATTGTGCAGTATTGTATTTTTTGTTTATTAATCAATTTGTTTAATCTTTAATGAAATGATAATGGTTCAGTACGGTATTGAATATTAATGTGTGTTGGCAATATTCTAAACATAAATAGTAAATTCAAGGGGCCACCAGATGGCTAACGACAAATCAAGCACTAGTTTTCCTTCCATCCACTGCTTGTGAACTTTTTTTTTTTATTGGGATTGTGAGTGAAGTTTCACTAAACATTGACCTCATCTTCTTGTCTGTATTTTAGGTATCATGAATAAATAAAAAATATACTGCATAACATAATTATTTCTATTACTATGTGACCTAGTATCTGCATCCAGGATGTTGTACCACAGTCCTGTATTACTGCATCTACCATCATAAATGGCACAACAATATCACTTGATGATACACTCGAATCTTTTGTGTGTCTGTAAACCAGCCCATTTCTTCCTTCTTTCCTGATCTTCTCCTGAAATTGAAAGCCCAGTTTCAGTCGCCATGTAGGCGTGATTTTGAAATGCCTTTGTAATCATCAAGAGGATAATACTCAATGTCTTCACTATGGTAGGGGGAAGGTTTCAAGAAGACTGTATGAAATTTGAAAAGAGTGACCATCAGAAGCAAGTACTGTACAGTATGTGTGTCAAATTCTTCTGTCATAGTAACCCTCCATGATCTCAATGAAATTTTAATTACCAGAGAGTAGTTTTGTTAATTGAGAAAGAAGGTAGCACTCCCGTTTTTAAGTTTGCAGCTGGTCCCTGAATACAATAAAAAAGTTTCCCACATACTTTACTGTACAATACTGTACTGTACTGTATATGTGTATCCGTAGGAGAAACATTAATCCTGTAGGTATGAGAGCTTTCTTAACAGTGAATATGATCAAATAATTTAACATTAGCCAGAATGAATACAGTATACTGTATTGTTCATGATGAATAACTGTAACTGAATTGAAGAGATACCTTAGATAGTTTTAACTTCCTGTGCTTGAAGAGTTCCGTATTACGAGTAAAATATATTACTGTATATTCAAAGGATGAATAACATACAGACAGCATTGCAGTTGCTATAATGTACTGCAAAAGTTGCAGTTCTTCAAGAATAAAATCACCTTGCTTTAATCTTGTATTAAGATAATACTGTACCTAAAGTAGTGTCAGTGAAGTGATAAGAAATCTAATGCCAGTTTATTTCATGTTTTAGGAGGCAGCGGGGTTGGTTGGCCTGGGTCACCCGTGTCCTTACTGTGGCAAATGTTCCTTCCGCGACCAATCCGATCTTCGTCGTCACATCCGCATCCATACAGGCGAGAGGCCCTTCCGCTGCCACCGCTGCTCCTACACTGCCACCAGGAATGAGCATCTTGTAGCTCATCTCCGTAGGAAACACCCGTCTCAGACTCACACACAGGCACAACCAACAGATGCCTCGCAAGTCAAAGTTCACCAAGATTCATAGTCTCATGTTGAGCTGGGCTGAGAGATACATTAAAACAAGCTCCCTGTTTATAATCAAAGCAACAGATTGAGATCAGTGGTGAAAATTGGCAAAGTGAACCTATCTCAGCTTAGTGTAATAGCTTTAACCACTAGAATCAGCAGAGTTTGTGACCTACTGAACAGTTACTCTTGGCTATGGTGTTTTTATGCCTAATAACTGCTCCTTGCTCCTTGATTACAACATTGATAACAGCACAATTATGGAAAACTGGATTATTATATGTCAGAAAATTCTCATACCCTGATGGTTGAATTTAACAAAACTTTAACAACTAAGTACAGTATTGTTAAGCAGTTTATCATGTGCCCTTGTTTAGCCAACACAATCATTGAATGCTCAGCTTGAAGAGTATATTGTAAAAGATACTGTAGTTAGTGAAGTGATCTTTTGGTGGTGCTTTGAAAATTCAGATTCATTATTGGAAGGAATATGGTGCTCTTCAAATTACAGTACAGTATATGAAAATTCCGTGTTTTGAAAATCAAGCTATAAACAACATCTGCTTAATCAAGAAAAAACATTGCACTGTATTGGGAACCAAAGACTTGCCAAGTGCTGTACTGGTATCAATATGAAACATGAGGATAATAAATTTACAGCATTTGTAGGAAAGCTGAACCAGGTTAGAGTTTGTTTGTACCGGTAGTTGAACGTAACATCCACATAATCAGAAATATAATATGATCTTGGGAATGTGTTAAAGCAATAGACAGCAGTTCTGATAGTAAAGCCTTGTACAATATTTAACAAGCATGTTAATATCTGTTGCTATTTTGGTATGTGGTAGCAGTCTTGTAAGCATGTTAACCATATTTTTACACAAAAAAAATAAAGAAATATATGATTGTAAAGTTTAATGACTGATTGTATTGTGTAGAGGGAGAACAGTGAGTACATACATTAATAAGAAGAGATATAAATAGGTATATTTTTAAATTAATGTGACTATGATTTATTAGAGTTAGTTGTTGTCACCTTACTGGTAAGATAGTTTCTTTACCAGACAAATACACTGCGTGATAATTAGAGTTTAGGGTAAACATATACTGTAGCTTTGAGGTGAGGAGTGAATTGCAAATACTGTAGGTTGATAAACCCGCACAAACATATTTGCATTATACAGTATGCATAATTGGAATAAGTTTTATAGATGCCAGTGTTGGTTTTTCATTTTGCTTAAATGATCATGACATTGGTATGTGAGTGAGGGAAAGAAGACTTCAATTAACTGTAGTAAAATTTACTGGACCAAAAGGGCCAGCTTACTCTAGTATTTATGACAAACTGAGTGGAAATACAGAGCTGAGGAAATAAGCTGGTCCAATGCTGATTATAATTATTATAAACCAAAGCCTAAACTCCTGTTTGGCTTTCAGATTCAGGTGAATGGCAAGCCTTGTCTCGTTTCCTTAGCTGACAGTGCTAGGCAGTGCTTCTTCTAGTGCAATTAATCATACTCATTGTTCAAGTGATATAAATTCACCACAAAGAATAAATCTATACTGTATGATTATACTGTAGTACTGTACTAACTTTGGAGTGATGTCTGTGACTCTGTCTGTAACTTGGAGACAACCTTGGTGATTTGGCTTAAGAAAGCACACCCATAGAATAGATCTCACTGGGAAACATCATGTTATTATGTCTCTGAATTTCCTCCTTAGTTTGCATGTAGGGGTGATTTTAACATTGACCAATCACATGCTGCAAGCAAGAAGGTCGGCCAAGCCAGTATGTTAGGAGGGCCTGGTGGGATCTCTCACTTCCTCCTGTAATTTTTGTTTGAATTGTAGACAGCAGCTTCCTTTATTATAATTGTACTGTACTACCATTATTTGATTTGAGCCAGTAACTGTTAGTAAAGGATACAAAGTTCTGATTTACTCCAACACAGTACAATAGAGGTGACACTTCTTTATCAGGTACAGTACTGTATAGCACTGAGAAAGATGGCATCAGCAGAGAAAATGCTGAATAGAAAAAATATTTTTCTTTATATATTTACCTCCTCCTTCCCATCTCAATCGTTTTACTACAGTATTACCATCAAATTATAATTTTATATTAGCTCTCCTTAGATTACAGTATAGCAGTTCTGTTTCAGTGACTTGCATGAATTAACCTCTATAAAGCAATGACTGTACAAATATCTGCAATGTATATGAAGAGTACTCAGCTATTATCTACAGTATGACAGTAACTGGTTTATACTGTATCAAATACTGTATCACTGTACACAAACTTTATAGGAAAGGAGAGCACCTACTCATACCCTAAGTGGGTTGTGTGACCTGTATGGCCTAACTCATTAAAATACATACAAGGATCTACAAAATTTCCCAGACCATCCGTGATATGATGAACAGAATGTACAGTACAATACTGCATCACATCAATTACATTTTGTTGTGAAGGTATTGGTGTACATCCAACATTCAGACAGTTTGAGGGACTCTGCTCATGTGCTCCACTACTTTGACTCACTCTCATAGGAAATGTAGGCGTTGGCTCATACACAAACATCAGTCACTCAGGATAAACAATAACTTTTAATTCCGATTCATCATTATTACCTTATTTAATTTTGTTGCTCCTGTATATTATTTATTGATGTATATGATATAACATAATTACCTCTGGTATTTATTTTAGTACTGATCATGACAGTTAATATTTTTGCTATGGAGATATATATTCAGCATATATTTTTGTTCATATTTCTTAAGCACATTGCATTTTTTTTCCTCGTACTGTATTGGGGGATACGGTGTGTGAAACTGTGTCTCAGGAAGGGTTGTCACTGATGCATATTGAACCCACAATCTTTCAACCATTTACCCTCACTACTGGCTTTAACCTCCAGATAAGTGTTACTAAAAGGTAACTGTTGACCTATTCACTATGAAATTAATGTGACCATGAGGATTCAAACAAACCTTGTCAACAAGAGTTTGAGTTTTATAGGGATGTAATTTAGATAAAAGTTTACTTTCTAAATGTTTTGAATCCTAATGAATTACTGTAGTTTAAATTCACTTCATTGGACATCCAGATACTACACAAGTCATACTGTACTGTACTGTGTTTCATGATACAGTACATGTATAATCATGGTCAAAAATAATCATCCACATAAGGGTATCGTGATTCAAACAAGTTTTTGTCTAATATTTTTACATTCTCATATGATGTTATTATTTTGAATGGTATCTGATTGAAACCTGTTCATTGGATAATTTCCCAGTTAACAAACAGAAGAAAAACTATAAAACTTTTACATGAGTTACCCCAATGTGGACAAATATTATTGACCATGACTGTATTTGTGAATTATTTGAATGAAGAAACTTGTCATTGTAGGTTGTACATTCCTTTTAACATTTATGAGTTGACAATAATGTATTAAAAATTACTGTACTATACAGTGTACCTGGAACTTTGTCATATTGAATAAGTTAAACCTTATCTAATTTGTTTTCATTTTTCTTGTCGGGTAGAGTTTTAAGTTTATATACTGTGATTTGAATGACTCTAAGCAAAGTTGTACACAAGTACCATTTGGAGCCTGTGTTGCTGATGGGAAACTTAAGATACTAATTTCTCCAAAAGTCAACAAGTCTTACTTTGCCTAGAAGCTATAGTGTAGGTTGTTCATATCCTGACATAGTATGGAAAAATCAATATACTGTAAAAATAAGAATTTGGGGACTATATTGTGCTGGATAAGAGATTGGAGACACATTAGTATTGAATTAAAGGTTGCTAAAGTGAACAATATATTGTAAGAGCCTTTTACTGAAGTTAGGAAAGTTTATTATAGGGGAACATATTCATACGGTGATTTCTGTTACCACTACATTTCCTATTTCTTGTATCATGGCACACATATTGGATTGAAATTTATCTTATAAGAGACTGTTTAATGCAGGGGTTCTCAATGTGGTCGATATTGACCCCCAGGGGTCGATGGGATCATCCAAGGGGTCGATGAATAGCCAGGGGGTCGGTGAATGTTTACTGTTAGGGTCGAATGGACCATTAAAGCCTCCAATTTGAAGTTCTCGATTATAATTTGTAAAAATCTGAAGAATATCAGACACCATTAGATTATAAAAAAATTATATTAATTTCTTGAATTCACAGTTTTGGCATCGGTGTTTTTTTCCTTGAATTATTAAAAGCTAGGTTGCTAGGGGGTCAACAGAAAATGTGCAACTTCATTGGGGGGTCGACGAGTTAAAAAGTTTGAGAAGCCCTGGTTTAATGGAATGAATGTCTACTGTATACTGTATAGTGTGTTTTTCAGCAGATTGTATTGTGCACTGAAGAGACAAGTGCCTTCATCTTCTTACCTTTAACTCCTGTCATTACTAAGATGTTTATATATTTTTTCTCTAGAGGCTATGTATTAATATAAAATAAATACTTAACAGATGAACAGTGTTTCACTATCTTCCCCCTACTGGAGAAATTATTGCTAGTTATTGATATCAGTAAAGGATGACATTATTATTTTTGGAGATCCAGTCCTTGATATTCTTATTATTGCTTTCTTCAGCTCCACTTTGGCATTATCACAGCTGTTCTATGAGGAAACTTTAATTATACAAACAATAACTCACACTTTCACCCACTTTTGCATGTTTGTAATACAGTTAATAGTAAGGTAATTCAGTAATAGCTTACTGTGAATTATAACTATAGTTCACAGTAAGAGTACAGTTTGTAATTCTCAACTGAATATTTTAGTAATACCCATGTTTTCTTTATTAAGCAGATGGAGAATGTCCAAGTGGGAGATGGAATGACCAAACTCCACCGCTGCATCATCTGTTCACGCAAGTTTGAATCTCCTTATAAGCTGACCCGCCACCTGAGGATACACACAGGGGAGAAGCCATTTGCCTGCCCTCACTGTCCTCACCGTAGCAGCAGGAAGGATGCTCTGCAGCATCACATCTTGGCCAGACATCACCAGTCTTAAAGACGGATGGCAGCTGGCAAAGATTGTGAGTGAGAGATTTTGTGACTTGTTAAGCAAAAGAATTGAACATTGTTGGTTGAGCAACTGAAGAAGTGGAGCAATAATAAGATTCAGGTTTTTCATTATGGTAGTGTTCCTGGTCATGTGATATGTATGATGGGTCATGGTGTCAAACAAGTGATATCTTTGAAAGACTGAGTAAAGGCATATACTGTATATTACTAACTTGATCAAGAGTACCAATATCTCATACAGTATAATAATAAGCATGTGGTTCATTTTTCTAAGATAAGCCATATAGGATTCTATGTAAAAAGAGGCCAAGGAAAGGACCACACAAGTCATGGTTGAAGTAAATGAAACACTGTACTGTATTGGTATTAAATGAGATGATGATGAAACATATAAAAGACAGATGTTAATCAAAGTAAAGATTGTAAGTAAGAGAGAACCTGATTAATGGGTGAATATCAACACTAAATGATGAAGTGGTTGTGGTGCCGAGTCTTGTACAGATCAAAGGAGGTGGCCCAGCATTAACATTAATTGAAAAGGAATAAAGATTTTTTTGAAATGAAAATGTTTGTGAACATTAAGAACTGAGAGAGAGATGATACTGGACTGGAAGAAAAAATACATGAATTAATAATACAAGAGATGAAAATTTATTGCATAATATTAAAGAAAATGTTAAAACTTCCCTGACCAGCCAGATGATACATTTCCTGTACAAAATATGTTTGTGTAAATAGTCTTATTTGGTGACATGAAAGTGCTATCCATTTGCTGCACTTTTATTGTATTTATAATAAGTGTAAAGCATATACAGTATTATATAATACATATCCTATTTTCATATAAAAATGTTCCATGGTTTCATACAAAAAGAATGTGTTAATGCATGTTTAAAACAAAACTCCACCATTATAAGACTGATTGTGTTGGTATCATGAGATAAGACTGCTTTTAACAGTTGACTCATTGACTGAGGAGTTGGAAGATAAGAATCATTCCATCTTATACATGCTATGTCTGGCCTGTAACTCAATGCAGTACTGTCTAGGTTCATAGCCTGCACTATATTTTCTGGTCACATGCATCATAATTATCTTTTTAAGGTTTTATATGAATTGGTTTCATCTGGTGAAATTAAAAGTGCAAAGTTATCAGCATACATGAACTTTTAAGACTGAACAAAATAATTACTGTGTGTTAAACATCAGACGGGTGTGAATTAAGGTCACATGCTAATTCTTTATTCTAACTTTGGCATGAGTTGAAAAAAAACATTACATTTATCATCTGATGAATGATATTCAAGCATAGATGTAAATTAACAAGTTCCATAGCTATTATATAGTGATTGTCCAAATTGTAAAATACTTTGTCTCACCTCTGTGTATAATTATACCACTCTTTCTCTTACCATATTATTAATAAAAGGAAAATTTTGAAGCATGTTCCTTTTATCCTTGTTTGGTATGTTTTAGTTAGTTATGAACAAAAGTTCACAGTTTTTTTCTGCCCATAAACTAGTACAGTACAATATTATAGATTGTATCTTTTGAAGAATGCCTTCAAGTTCAAGTTCAAGTTGCGGGTCCAGCAGAGGGTAGCTCATGGGCAGGCAGGGCAGCATAATATGCGGGGGATTTAAGGATCCAGGGGAGGATTAGGAAGGGGGTTAGGATAAGGGTGGATTGGGTCAGGGACTAGTAGGGATTGGAGATCGATGTAATGATTGGTGATCCTATTTCAAGAGTGGGGCTAATAACTATATAGAGATGGGAGATGATTCCACTCTTGGATGCTGCGGGGAAAGAATGAGTGCCTAAATATATCAGTGTTTGCCCTGGTATGTATGGTATTTTAAGTTGTGGCTGCCTCTAGTGGTTCGTATGCTTGTAGGGTGTAGATATGTGTCTTTGTCTATGTCAAGTTTGTGATTTTGTATAGCATATGTTGTCTGTGTATCTGTCTTCGTGTTGCCAATAGGTCTAGTTTTGTGTCTTGTTTAAGCAAAATGATTGATTTAGTGTGTCTGTATAATCACGTCTGGTCCATCTTATAGTTTTATTTTATGTGGACTCTAATTTATTGATATTATATTTAGTATGTGGTCCCATTTTAAGTGTGTCTGAAGCAGCCGAAGGAATGTATTATACATCAATAGAATCCAGTTTTAATGCAACGCTATTATGTGTACGAAACTATTCTTTGAGTAACATTTTAATGGAAACTGATAATAAGTTGTACCGATGTAATCATGTTATTAATGTTGTGCATCGGAATATAACGGTAGGGAATGTGATAATAGTACAACTAGGACACAAGGTCAATAATTTTATATGATGACACCCAGCAGCAGGTGTGTCTCAGAATATCACCACAAGTGTGTCTAGGTGTGACATAATCAAATATACCACAATGGTCACAAGTGTTGCTATGAATGACGTAATATTCTTGCATTGTTTACATGTAAGATTAAGATAACACCATAAAATTCTGAAGCTAGGATAAACAAATATTATATTTCGTGATATGGAACTGTGCCATAATAACAACCTATTTATGTTTCTTTTCAATTTATGATGATGATTCAAGAAGTAGTTAGATACACGTCATCCGTATCAACATGTCATATTGAGCCAGCCAATGATAACGTAAGGAAAGCCAGTCAGGAGTGACGTCACTATGTATTTCAACCAATCAGTGGACAGTATATTTCAGTTAGCCAATGATAACGTAAGGTAAGCCAACCATGAATGACGTCACTAAACATTTCAACCAATGAGTGAAGAGTATATATCAAGGCATGTGGTGGTGAGAGTAGTGACGCAAGGCCATCCACAATATCGTACAAACCTAATTATAGAACACGTATTTTATAAGGGAAAATTGATTAAACAGTACTATTATCATGTAAAGAAGTAATAGTGATCTTAATTAGAAGGAAATATGGAATAAAAGTATGCAATATGAGCTCTTTTCTCTTTATAAATGCATTGTAATTGAAAAACATAAGTGTAAGACAGTCCGTTGAGGCATGTGTTGAGTGAGGTTTGTTGTGGTAGTGACTGTTACTGGAGTGAGTTGTCTCATATATAACGTTTTTATTTCTGGAATGACTCACGTGATGCAACAACATGTGTCAGTGGCGGAGAGGCATCATAAAACTCGTATTGGGTTTACTACTAGTGTTATGCGTGCTGTTATTATTAGTTAATGAGACACAAGCTGAGACTGATGATATTTGGAGACGTGGGTTTGGTCAGCAAGTTCAAGATGCTGATTACGTTAACACTATTGATGATGACCCTCTGTCTGACCTCCCAAGGCTCTTTAACATCCCAGATAACGTTTATTATGACACCTTGGACAATGAACTAGATGACTATTTGGAGGACGGTGTAGTTGTGACTGAGGATGGTGGTGTGGAGTATGAAGCCAAGGGGACCAACTCGGAGTTTGAAGAGCTTTACCAAAGGTCTGAATTCTCTGGACTCCCACACTGCCAGGATGTGCTTGATGATGACAAAAACAGGTATTGAGAAACTTATGATAAATAGTTTGTATTTTACTATCGCTTGTGGAGTTTAACATTAACACAGTAGCTTAATGTTACATAAGAAATTCCAAACGTTTGTATTGATACATTGTACTATTATATTAATGGGTAATGAAAGTAGAAAAACCATACTCAATACATGTAATGGCAATTCTTTCAATATTTACGGAAGTAATTTGGTTGCAGTGCTGCAGTGGTGGTTAGCACCCTGGATGGCCGTGTCACCAGTCTGGACTTGATGTCTGGTGCAGTCAAATGGTCACACCAGACTGGCAGCAAACACAGCAAACCTCTCCTCTCATCCTCTATGTCCAAGGTTGGTATTTAGTCTGTGATGTTGCAGTAGCTAAATACTCAACAGCATGTCTCTTGATTAGTACAGTACAGTATTGTACCTTGTACTGTTTTAGGTAATAGTCTAGTGTTGGACCATAATCTGGTTTGGACTGAAGGCTTTCAGATTGCAATGTTTTATAGTGTTTTTTTTAACGCATTTATTGCTCGTTATCGTAATTTGCCGTGGTCCTCATTCGGTTAGGTTAAGTCAGGTGAGGTCATACTAATTCTATTAAATGCGCTGTAGAGTTTTTCTGATGAATCTAGTTCAAATATGGCAAAAATGAAGTGTTTATGGAGATTGGGTTGAGTGGGCGGGGGGGTCGTATCTCCCAAAACATTAAAATGCGATGGCCTTGAACAATAAATGCGTTCAAAAAACACTATAAAACATTGCAATCTGATAGCCTTCAGTCCAAACCAGATTATGGTCCAACACTAGACTATTACCCTGTTTTAATGGCTGTTTTTAAGTTACAGAACTGTAAGACAATTTACACACCCTGCAGAGAAGGATAGCATACTCTGAGTATTAGTTGTTAAATTAGGTACTGCTTATAATTTTATTATGTGTAAAAATCACTACAAGGTCCTGTCTGTATCCCTAGCTTGAGGTAACATCGGGAGGAGAATGGGTGCGGCTCATACCCTCATTGGACGGGGGAATATATCGCTTTGATGGAAAAGGTGTGGAGGCCTTACCTGTTACTGCTCAGAATCTCCTACACTCCTCTTTCAAGTTTAATGCGGATACTATATTTACAGGTACCACAGCTCCTACCATCTCTTTTTTCATGTACTTACTCATATTTGCTATTCATTGTAAATTATCTCTGTACTGTACAGAAATCCTGGCAACTCCTGAATTATATTATTTTATTACTTTACCATTGATTGTAAATTATCTCTGCCCAGTTTGTATATCTTCATCAATGGATATATGGTGCTGTTTTTACTTTATGTTAAATGTTGTTCTAATGTACAGTTTGTCTGGAATATACATACCCTCTTATTACAGTATACAGTACAATCATCCTGGATGTGAATTCATATACTATACTTCTTAAAACATACCATGAACTTTTGCTTTTAAGTTACTTGATTTATTCTTTACTGAAGACAAATGGATGCCAGTACAGTACTGAATATCTTCTGTTCTTAATTCTAACTTTTCATATATATTCCAATCCAGGGGGCAAAGGAACAGAGGTTTGGGGCATGGCGCTTAGTTCAGGACGCATTGTGTATATCTGCAACTCATCGGGCTGCAAGCGCAACCGCACTGCTGACAAGCCTGCTCATGTGTTGGTGGTTCGTCGTGTCACTCAGACTGTCAGGGCTGTCGATCCCAAGTCTGGTGATGAAAGGTATTGCTTTATCATTTGCATAGCTAAGCCTGAGAGTACTGTATTAAGTATGCAAACTGAACACACTTCATACTTCCATGATCCTGGAACTTAGTTTGGTGCCAAAAAAAACCTGTCATCCTTTTATAGTTAGCCTATGTAGGTATTGTCATTTGTTCAAGAGTCAGTGTCGGCTCCAGTTTGTAGGAATGGTGTCTTTCTTTAACTCCTGCAGGGCTATAAGATTATTACTGTCCTAACAGATTTATATGTTACTCCAGGTGGAACTTCAGTGTAGGACAACATGAAGTGAACCTGGCTGGGGAGGAAGGGTGCCAGGCTGGCACCATGTCAGAACAAAATGAGCAGGAGAGTGAGACACCCGCTCCCTCCCTTCGCTTCGTTGTCCCTGATGGGGTGGTGATGGGGATGGATCCTGGTGGTCAGATGATCTGGAAGCAAAAGGTGTGTAGCTGGAAATGTAACAATGCTTGAAGTGCCCTCATTTATAACTTTATAATAAATACTATCATCTCTCACACCCTGCCCACTCCAAACCAGTCTTCAGAACCATATTCATACTCATATTACTTATCAGTCCATCCAAACACTCCACAACAACACTCAGCTGCATGCAACACCTGACATCTACCCATCTGAATTCTCCCTTCCCCTTGAGGACAGAGTCCACCTTGCCAGGCTGTGGTGTGGCCACCACCCAGCCCTTCTGACATATCAGAAGCTGGATGGAGCCATTGTAGATGCCTGTCCAGGATGCAACACAGCACTCCACTCTATTAAACACATTATGGAAGACTGCAAAATATACAACCACACTCACCAACAACATAACATCCACTCTGTGGATGTCTGTCTGTCCAGGATGCAACACAGCACCCCATTCTATTAAACATTATGGAAGACTACAATGCACACAACCCCACTTGCCAACAACACAACATACACTCTGTGAGGACACTGTGGGAAAGCCCGGTTCAGGCCATGACCTTCCTCAGTAGCTTGGGACTGCTCGGCCAGACAGCTTGAGGAACTTCAACTTCAACAACAATAATAACTTAATAATTAACAATTGACAATCATATCTGATGTGTTTACAAACTTTATACTATTCAAATCATTCAACTTCTTTGGACAATTACTGTAGTTGTTGTGAACTAATACCATACAGTATACGGTAGTACATGTGATACTTGTTTAGTTTTGTTACAGAATACTGTACCTCATATATTGTGATACATAGCCAGTTTGTCAGGTAAATTTCTGGTACCGGTACAGTATATCATATACATGTGTTATGAGTCATTTAATTTTCTTATATACTGTAAATTAGTTATTTTTATATTTTACTTGTCTCATGATTTATACAATAAATAAATTCATTTACATAGCATAGTTTTTAGGTTTAAATGATATTATTATTGTATGTACAATTGCCACCACTTACAACTGGTAACCTACAGGAAACAAGGACTGATAGTACTGACTGTACCAGTTACAAGTGTAGGCAACTGTGTATACAGTGTTCCTGAATCCTTTGTTAATATACCTCTGGCCACAGCTGACATCACCGGTGGCGAGTGCCTGGAGAGTGTCTAGTAATGGTGTGGAAGAGATTGACCTCTTCAGTACCATTGTTGTTCCTGCCCTCACACCTGACCAAGGATTTTCAGCACCTCGGGTCAGTCTTTGTAATATGAAGAGTCCTGTATAACCATTGAACTGATGTCTTTTGTAGCTGGCCAGAAATTTTGTTACTGGTTTAGTGTGTTGTCAGCTTTCTTATTTCATCATCTTATGGTTTCCCTTTATAAATTTTTAAGTTGTACTATACAATATATCTTTGTTGTAACTTTTCTGACACATCTTGCTTAACCCCTGGAGTCCGGGAAGGGTAGACCCTGCCTCCACGTTTCTACCCTGCCGCTAGCGTCAAAATTCCGAGATTTGCCCTATATTCACAACGCTCACACTCTTAACCTATATAGTGTACTGACTTCAAAATTATTCCATCATTACCTTCAACTCTTCCTCTTTCCAATGGTACCATCGGGAGGGCTGTACGATGAATAGTTGTGGAGATAGGGCGAGTTGAAGTGAACCATGTTTGTGCGCGAGACAGCGGTGTGTCCGTGTGTATGCGTGAGAGCAGTGTGACTACGGCATGCGAGTTCAGTTTCCCGCCCAAGTCTGTTGTCAACTCACTCGTATTACTACTATTATGTATCGTATGTCATGATTTCAACACTAAAAATAGTATGAACACTTGTAGGAATATATCATCGTGTAACTGTCACTTAGAAAATGATAAACAAACCGACTTGTACCGTAGGAAACACGTATATTTACTATCGATTGTGCCTGTATGGGCGTGTTTTGTGGTGTTATTTTCTTATTACTACCCCATTATATATCGTCTGTCATGATCTATACACTAAATAATAATTTGTAACCTTGTAGGAATATCATGGTGTCACTCACGTACATATATTCACTACGGTATTGTCTTACGATCGTTAGAGCACAAATTCGGACAAGGGCAAATACTTAAAAATCGCCCAGCCATCGTGGGCTCCCAGAATCGACTGAGTGGGTAGCGGATCGATATTGTGAGTGTATTTTCTCGCCCAACGACAAGAAAAACTAGCCGTACAGGGCGCGAAATAGCGCTAACTCACTGTGACGGTAGGTGCAGTTGCCCGGTTACTTACGTAAGACGGTCTATCACGTCAACCGGCCTTTAGGGGTTAAAACTCTTAGGAACTCCAAAGGATTGATAAGCCCTGCTTTCTCAGTCAGTGTATTGTATATATAACATGCATAAATATACTGTTCGAGTCATACAACTGTGTAATTTTTTATTTTATTTATTTTAGTCAGATACCCAATTCCCTGTTATAATTTTGTATCTTTAATAATTGTGGTGGCAGGATGATGAGGAGCAGCCAGCCCTGTATGTGGGTGTTCATCAAAAACAACTTTACATCCAGCAGAGCAGCCAACTGAGACAACGTATCACACATGCCGTAAAGATTTTTGCTGCTGAGGCTGCAACACAGGGTAGGTGGCAATAGGGAGCCATTTATAGGATGTTACCACTTCATGATCCAACTTACTTTTATTAGTTTTAAGTATGTGTTCATTCTTTCTGTGGGTAGCTGTGTGTTATGAGGTGATTTTTACTCTTGATGAAGCACAAAATTAATGAGTGTAAGCAAGTTGGTCACTCTACATACCTCCCTCTCACAGACTCCGATGAAGAACTGGGTGAGAATGTAAGATTTCCGAGGGTGGAGTGGAAACCATACCTGGCCACGGCTCCTTCTCGTACTCCCATCCTACATCACCATCCTCCCAGACGCATCCATCACCTACTCCTGGACTTTGAGGAGGATGAGAGGGACACTGCTCTTGCTGTCATGCCCCAAGCTGAATATCCTTATGGTGAGTAAACTTTATTTACTGTCATTTTAGGGACATAATGTATAGGCTGTCTGAAATCAGGTTTCCTTCTTTGTACAAAATTGTATGAAACATTTTGTGAATCATAAAACTCTATACTGGAAGAAAACATTATTCTGTTATTTGTTATGAAACTGTTGTCATATACAAAGTGGTGCAGCAGTCATACATGTCAATATCTTATGTACTGTATTATCAGAATATACATGGTTCTATATCATGTAAGTAAAGTGATGCAACAGTCATATGATTCTCTCTTTGTGTATGTAATATCAGAATATGCATGATTTTACATGTACAGTATGTGAAGTTTCATGAGAGAGGGTAATTTTTGTCTTGGTTTAAGAGTAGTAATAGTACTGTACCAATATTGCTTAATGATCAGTTTTCATCAAATATTCCCCAGTAGGTGATTGTAATGTATTTTGATATTCATTTTTGTTTAATGTTTGATTATTGACTGTTTTGGGGTGTTCTTTAATGTTGCTTCATATTTTGTTTAAAGGAATGCAGGTTTTGGTGAATTGGAGGCTAGCGATTGCTCCAAAGTGTTATAGGAAACAGAATAATATACCCAAGGTCCAAGGATAGGTCTATTGCAGAACTGTTTGTAGAAATTTTTCTCCTGCAGTTCAAATTCTGTATCATCCTCAATACCCTAGTTCCATTTTTTCAAGGGATGGAGAGCCTCCAATTCATTAATAATAAACCATAGGTTTAACAAATACACCCTAATTGATTTATTGACTTAATGTGACTTATGAAGTGAGTCAGTGCATGCCCACTGCCTTCCTTCTCTTGGATGACACTCTTGGACTGGGCAATAGAGGTACAAATTACAGTCATTTAATTTTGCAGTTATGGCTTTTACTATTTTAATTATATGGTATTGTAAAGTTTAGTGTATCTATAAGTTGGAAAATCTATTATTAATGATATAGTACTGTAATTTGGAAAATTTATTATATGAGGTGCTTCATTGTATATCTAACTAGAATCAATAATGTGTTCAAGATTATTGGTTTGCAAGTATAGACAGCAGTAGGGACCATAGAAGCCAAAGAGTGGTTATAGAGGCTATGACTAGATCTAGAGCCTTTTCCTCAGTATATACTGTACTGTATTTTGTGTAAAGTCAGCTAATTTTTCTCTCTCCTTTAGATTCTGCACGTAGTGTACTTCACAGTACTGTACATATCTTTCTATGAACTTTATTTTATTGTGACCTTATAGTGTTCCCATATATTTATAGAGCACTTGTAGGGTTGTTATATTTCCCATTTCATATTTATTTATCCGAGTTAGAAATTTGTAGATTAAGGCTGGCAGAGTAGAGTGAGTATGTGAAACGGAGCTGTTGTAATTTTTTACTTTGGATTTTAGGAGTGACTCCTTTGACAAAAGGCATTATCTGTCATTAATTAAGAATTAAAAAATGTCATTGGCTCTTTAAGTGTTCTAATTGTTCCATAATTCATAGTAATGTTTACAGCTGTCAGACAAGATGGATTGTAGAGATCATAATTATATGGGTTCAAGGCACATTAGTAATTACTATTTTTCAGATGGGTGTGTATATACTGTATGGTTATAAATGCTGGATACTAAAATAGCAGTACTGTACAGTATTATAAAATTGCACATGCTGTAATCCCATGCCTGTCATTCTGATAGTGCTTACTATGGGAAGCACAGTTCAGTAATTGTTATGAGTTGATTTTATTGGAATAAATTAATGAAACCCACTTCAGTTTATGTCAGCCTCACCTGGATGTCATTCCATCCTCAATCATTCCTCTGTCAACCATACCTTCAACCCACAGATAATGGTTACTACCTGTATGCTGACCCCAGTAATGGCCTCAACCTGAGTCGACCCTGGGAAAAGCCTAGAGGTAGAGGTGTAGCTGGAGAAGGGGAGGAAGAGGAGAGTATCATGGATGAAATGGCTGCTCAAATAATCCACATCTGCTTCCACATAGGGTGAGTTTGTCTATAAGGATTTGGTAACATTTTCCTTTGTTCCTATATAGTCAAGTATGTTGATAGGATATAATTTTTGTCAGTAAACAAGATGCAACTGTTTGATAATTTTTTTTTTTCCAAAAATGCTCTAGATTACTTCAGTATAATGTAGATGATATGTTTTGTGAGTGTTGAGGAATTAGTAGTTTCTGGTGTGCCGACAAAATGCTAACCCTTCATGGATCCGCCTACTCAGACCAGATATGTGGCTGCAGCTGGGTATAGGTCTAACATGCTACCTCCTACTACATTACCTTCTACTGCGCTACCTCATCCGACACTTGCGTCAACGGATTACCCAGCAGGCACTCCTTCTGGCTCGCAACACCATCATTGTCCTTCTTCATAACCCACATGTGAGTGCTACAATTTTACATAGAATATAGAAAGTACTGATATTACATAGAATATAGAAAGTACTGATAGTGTTCTTTAGAGCCTGAGTGTTAAATAGGATAGGCTACATTAATAAAGTGCATAAAATAGACACCTTATGAGCAGGAGCATTTATAGACAACATCTTATATTACTTCAGAATACACTGAAATATCAATAAAGGTTCATACTACTATGGTGTATGTTTGTCACACCACTCAGTAGAGTTTTAATATTTGCTTTGTTTGTGCTCTGGGGTTTTATTTCCATTTGTTGAGGCCAGCACTAGTAGCTTTGTCTCGTTCTTACTTGATCTGAAATTGCTATATATATTTTTTCATAACCCTATCCCTCTCGAATGGTGATCCTCATTATTTGCTTAATCTATTCAATGTAAATACTGTACCAGGAATGGTTATTGTTAAATCTAACAAGTATAGTTACTTTCCTTATGGTTATCAAAGATGAATATTTGCTGACAAGTACTGTAATCTTTGGACCTCTCCCCCACAGGTTTTGAGGTTGATACAGAGGATGGGCATACAGCTGCCTGCCTTACCTCCTGCCCCTGCCCCTGCACCTGCACCCGTACCAGCCCAAACCCCTCCACTCCCATTTACTTCCTCCTCCTCTGCCCCACCTCCCTCTGAAAAGTCGGACTTATCTTCAATGGATTACGTGTCAAGGTAGGAAACAGTCCATTGAAAAAAGTAAACCGTATTCCAATATTGTACTTGAATGACCCATACATGCAGTTTTTCATTGTTATTTTATTATTTTAATTATTATTTTATTGTAAATAACTGTATGTTTTTCTAACTTTCATTTCAGGTACCTAACAGATTTTGAGCAACTGCATTGCCTGGGGAAAGGAGGATTCGGGATGGTCTTCCATGTCCGCAACAAACTAGATGAGAATGAGTATGCTGTTAAAAGAATTATTCTGCCTGCCAAGTGAGTCCACGGTTCATGTATAAGTAAAAAATAACGTGAATATTACCTTGAATGATAATTCTTTAGATTTCTGGAACTTATGTTTTGCATTAGTATTCAGAAATAACATCTGATGATCTGAAGTTATTTATACTTGCTTAATAGATGTAAGAGCCCAGAGCTCTTTTCTGCTAGATGTTTTCTGCTATATTTTATAACACAGTATTTAACCTGCCACAACACAAGGTTAATTTTAATTTATGGGTGATTTCTGCTCATTTTTCCCAAAAAAAAAACTGCAAAGCCAGGCTTTTTATAAGTTTCATGGAGATAAACATTTTTTTATGGCTTTGTTGAGCTTGATTTTACACACCAGAATCTGAAATCTAAAGTTTCCTAAGTCCCGGTTTGTGTATTGGAGCGCATCAAAGTCCAAGAAAAAAGAAAACAGTGACCCACCAAAGAAGGAAGAGAATGTGAACAGACGTATTTTTCTTACTAAAATTCCATAGACAACATTAGCGGGCAGATTAATTCAGCTAAGGATCCATGGAAAAACTATCAATTATTATGAAATATTTATTTTCAAGGCATAAATATATGAATATAATGACATCATTTACATATTTTTGAGTAGAATATATATTATACTCTCCTGAATTGTACAAACCTAACCAGTGTTACCAGTGAAGTGGCTAGGTAAACTCCAAACCTAACCAGTGTTATCAATGAAGTGGATGGATACTGTATAGCCCATATAGTTTTTATAGCCTTCTTAAGATCAACAGACATTGGCTTCTGGTCCATTAGACCAATGTCTACCGATCGGTGGCTATCGGCTGTTAGGGGTAAAATCAGTATCCAGATCTTTTTAACATATAATACTGTACACATTTTTGAGAGCACTGGGCGTTACATTCAGTCAACTACTTTTCTCTTGTAGTTTCATATGCTTCATATTTAATCTCTCTGATGCCCCTCAGAGAAAAGTCAGCAGAGAGAGTTAAGCGAGAGGTGCGAGCACTGGCCAAGCTTAACCACACCAACATCGTCCGTTACTACAACAGTTGGATTGAGAGTCCTCCACCAGGCTGGCAGGATGAGGTTGATGCCCTCTGGAAAAATTGGTAAGTAATGTGAGCGAGTTGAGAGAAGAAAGGGTGTGTAGGGACAGTGTGAGTGGGTTGAAGGAAGGAAGGGTTATAATGGAACAGTGCGAGGGAAAAAAGAGCTGGCTTTGGGACTGCTGAATAATTAAATAACATTGGATGCTGTTGAGCTGTGGATAGTTTAGAATCATGATTCATGTAGTAAGGAAAGAAATGAAAAATTAATATATAGCACTGCAAGGGAATGTACTGGAGGAGGTGAAAGAGAGGAAAAGAAGGAGTATATATATTATGTAAAAAGCAACTCAAGAAATTGATGAGAAATCAAAAGGAAAAGGAAATTTCAGTGTGGGAATCCTGAGTGGTATGAAAAGGAAAAGGAATTATAGATTTTTTTTCAAGTTTCATAATCATGATACTGTATTTATTGTTTTTCTTTGGCTATTGCAGTGAGGCTCTTTCTACATCATTGATGTCTCCCTCTGAAGACACCAATCCTCGGGAGACTGGAGCTTGGACAGAGCCAGTGAAGAAGGCCAGTGATGCCTCCCTGGTTTGGGCTATGGACCAGAAGGTGGCAGAACACTCCTTCACCTCACTGCCTGCTGGGATGTCACAGCCAGACTCATCATTTGATGTACTTTTTCAGGACACCAGTAAACTACCAGAAGTCTTTACACCCTCATTGGAAGAATCCTCTCCAAGTGGGGATTTCCGACAATCTAGTGAAAAAGTGTGTCAAGATGACTTGTCATTTGATATATTGTTTGAGGACTCACAGGATGGTGAAAAAGTGTCCAGATGGTCGCCTCAGGCAAAAGATGAATCATCTGAAATTGTGAGTGAGGATTCTCAAAATACATCTAAAGTGTCCAGATATGACCACCAATCCAGTGATGACTCATTTGATATAGTGTTTAAAGATTCACATGATTCATCAAGAGAGCATGATCAGGGTTTGGGACAAAGTAAAAATACCACAAGGAAAGTGTCCAGGCACCTCTGGAACACTAATAGTGAGTGGAGCAGTACAGAGGAATCCAGTGAAAATTCCACAACTGTTGACTCTGCTGTAGATAAAAATAATTGTGATGATTATAGTGTAGAGGACAGATACAGTGACTCCATAGTGTTTGAGGACTCTAAATCTGTAAATAACTTCAAGTCCAATTCAGTAAGTGCGAATAGTCACAGCAACACTTGTCATCCTCCCACAAACAGGAGTAAGAGTCATGAGTGCTCCAGTGCCCACCTTGTTGTCCCTAAGAGTAGGAGGCGACGCATACAGAGCCAACCTCAAACACGGTGGGAGCGCCCGACCAGCCTCAGCCTGACAGATACAAGTTTAAGTCAGTCAATGCCAAAGTCAAGCATGTCAGGTATTGTTGTAGACAAGTCATCGTCATGTGCTTCAGAGAAAAGCAAACTCTTTGGAAATTCCCAGAATGAGTCAGTTGGAAAGGGAAAAGAAGAGGTTGCAAAAGAGGATGTTAAAAAAGGCAGGGAGAATGAGAAAGTGGTAGTGAGCAAAGGAGTAGTGGTTAAAACAAGCAACCCACGTACCTTCCTGTACATCCAGATGGAACTGTGTCGGAAAGAGAGCCTGCGAGACTGGCTAATGAGAAACCAGACCAGAGACAAGCTTGAGGTTCTTAGAATCTTTAATGATATTGTGAAGGCAGTAGAATATGTCCATGACAACCATCTCATGCACCGTGATCTCAAGGTAAACCACTGGTGTATACAAGTAGACTAATATTATAAGATATTCCATTTAATATATCTATCTGTTAGCTAACTTTTAGTAGAAAAGTTGATGCCAGAGCTGTTTGTTGTATGCCTTACAGAATTTATTTGAATGATATTCAGGATTCCATCACCATATAATCAAAGTTCCATTTCTCCCCCAGCCATCCAATATATTCTTCTCACTGGATGGAGAGGTAAAAATTGGAGACTTTGGCTTGGTAACGACAATAGCGGAGGAAGAAGGGGGCGATGGTGAGGCCCGAACCCCTGCTGCTCCCACCCCTACCTCAGCCACCCTTCACAAACACACACACAGGGTCGGCACTCAGCTCTACATGAGTCCAGAGCAGGTGTGTTTGTGCTTAAAAATATTGTACAGTGATTATAATATAGTGTAGCTTTTGTGTACTGTTAAGGTGATCTGATAATTCTCACTGTCCTTCAAGATATCCTGACTACACCAACATGTCAAGAATATCAGTACAATATTATTATTTTTGAACAGGTGAGTGGGGCAACGTATGACTACAAGGTGGACATCTTCTCATTGGGGCTGGTACTGCTGGAGATGTTGCTGCCTTTCAACACTGGCAGCGAGCGTCTCCATGTCATGTCCCGTGCACGCCTCTCACAGTTCCCTCTGGACTTCTCTCATGATTACCCGGATGAGGTGAGAGATGGATTCTTCTCTCTTCCAGATGTTGTCAATTGTTATATTTTGTTCTGTCTCCCACATTTGGAGTATCAGGCTAGTCACAGCTACACAACACACATATTTGTGGAAGTTGTTGTTGCAGTTCCCCAGACTGTCTGGCCGAGCAGTCCCGTGTCTGATTGACCAAAGCCGCGCAGATGCTTGGAACCCCTAATGGGAGTCAGGGTGATAGTGAGATCTGTTTTATCGAAGGCAACAGACAAGGGGACTGCCGGGGAGTGTCGGCTCATAGGCATGTAACCCTGAGCCAACATTCTCACCATCTGTAGGCTTCCTTGTTGTGCCACCCAATCGGACGATCTCATCGGCTACGCAGAAGGAATGAGAAATAATAAGAGAGACAGACAGAATGGCCCAGGGTGTGGTAGAGGATGCCAGATTCCTCATTTCTGGATAGAACCAGCCCTCACCAGAGTGTTGCTGGATATTTGAAAAGTGTGCTGGGTAGTTTACATCAACATATCTTCCCCCAGCCATCTATACATCTTCCCCCAGCCTACAAGGTGGCATGCTATCCTTGCTCTTACAGCCATGTATCTATTTACTGCTAGGTGAACAGGGACATAGGGGGTTGAGAAAGCTGTCCAACAGTTCTACTGACCCAGGAAATGAACCTGAGATCTCTCGAGTGCTGGATGAGTGTGTTTAACCGTTACGCCATCAGCACCCCTGGAGATTACTTCGGTACTACCAGCTGTTTCTCAGCCTTCACATCACATTATAAGACACCAGCATGTTTCTTTAGGACAGGGAAGGGGGTGGCCCTCTTAGGTTGAAGTAGCTGTGCCTGTTTAAAAAACCTAAGTGTTTCTTGCCGTGGCCTTTCTCATGATAAATTGCTTCTAGAAGGGAGTGAGGCATCAACAATATGAATGGGTGAAAAGGTTTCATGTTTTAACTACTGTACATGTATTACATTTCCCATGTACTAAACATTTAGTTTCTGTTCTGTGCAATACTATTTCAGTCCTTATTATTTTGTTTTACAGTACTTCTTTTGTTACCATATTTTTTCAATTATTCCTAACATATTATTATCTAGTAACTCCTCTTAAACTACAGTACAGTACAGTAGAGGAATTTAAATGTAGATATTCTCTTTTTGACCAATAGCTTCTCTTTCTTTTCCAGAACTCTCTGCTGTTGCTGATGTTGTCAAAGGACCCCCCCAACCGCCCCACCACCAGGGGGATCCGAGCCCGTCCCCCGCTCCGCTCCCTTCAGGGCCCTGACGCTCTCCACCACATCGACCCCTCACACCACTTCCACCTCCCCCGCCACAGACCCACCTCATCCACCTCCACGAGTACATCTGTCTCATCGAATTAATCACTCATCAGAATACTCATTACCCACATCACTGGCTTCATTCATACATCTCCCTCCACATCCATCTCCATGTTTTATTCCTTGAAGCAGATCTTCCATGACCTATTTTCTTCTCCCATACCTTCTCAACAGCTGCATCAAGGCATCCCTATTAAAACTACAATTTTGTATTCATCTTGCATCCACACCAACACATTCCAGTCAGTTCCTCCCCACCCAATCACCTTTTCTCCTCCACCTCTTCCCAAACCTTAAATATAAGAAAGCTTGGACTTGTGATAATAGTCATAGTTTAATGCCTTAGGCTGCCAAAGAAAATACATTTCTCATATTTTTATTGTTATCAACATTTTTATTGTTATTATTTTCATTTTAATATTATTATTATAAGTATTGGTATTATTACAGTATGCTTTAATTTTCATTAATGACTGTGCTTTTCTGCTTGCCGGTTTCATGGTTAACATATAAAAGCAAAGATCATAATTATGTAACTGTCCATAGTGATTTCTTTATGATTAAAGTATGGGATATTGATTGTGAGCTGTGTATTTATTGTTTATTTAATAATTCTGCTTTGTCATTAGCCTACTACAGTACCGTATTTAATTTTTTTATCTTTTCTAACCTCCATCAAAATACACAACACACACCAGCTCATGTATGGATGCCACACACACACACACACACATATATATATATATATACTGTACACACTCTTTCATCTGTATACAGTATTTCTATCATAAAATTACCTGATCCTAGTCTTCATAAACCTTCGTAGCTTTAATAATGACACATTCAATTCTCCATCTTCATTATATATATCCTGGTGAGGTGTCTTGGTTTGCTCACTGTTCAGCATCATTATGCATAATCCATCATTACCCTGAAGTTACTTACGTTGAACATCGCATGTATGGATGTTATGCTCATGTTATATTTTCTATAATTAGTTTTTTTTTATATTACTGGTATGATAATTTGTCCTTCAGATGGTGATGGCAAAATTTGTTATTATTGATTCTTCTAAACTGTGGCATGAAACAGTCTCCCTCAGTATGTGCTGAATAAATGAAAAAATGCTTTGGCACTGCCTATTAGGCCTGGGCCCTCATAAGACTAGAGACAGGAAAATGACATTGCAATATGAAAGGAAGAAACAGAAAAGCAGGAAAGCATGCACAAAGGAAAGAGAAGAAAAGGAGGGACAGTTGAAGTGCCGCAAGAAACTGATTCAAAATGGAAGGGTCAGAGTTTCTTAACATTATTTGCTTTTGTTCTGTTGGATACAATACAAAATGTGCCATGAGAAACAAAGTTTGAGTTCCTTATTGTTATGGTAATGGTTGTCCTTTGATCTCTGCAGTAGGTGTGATATGTTGTTTAAATTCATATAGAGTATCAGAATGTTTCTTTGCAGAACTTTTAAAGGCTTGATCATGTGAGCATTAATGAGCCTAATATAATTTTCTGATTTTTTTAATTATATTTTTTGGCAACTTACTTATGTTAATGACTGAAGGTTTACAGTTTTTTAAGTTTCATGTTCACTATTGACAGTATAAACTAATACTGTCAAGTGCAGGAAATTATGATCAATAAAATCATAATTAAACTGTCTGTCTAATCATCTCATGTGAACATATACAAGAATAAATTTGTATTTTGGTTGTCCCTTTAGAAATACTTTTTCTACAACTTGTATATATTGATCATATCCTTAAAACAGTTCTGTTTAAGTGTACTATACAGTATTTATATTTTTTAGAAAATGATGCTTAATAATACTTAAAGTGTTATTGCAATACATTGTCATATTTATTTAGATTGATCATGATCAGGTGAATTATGTTATAAATATAAATTAGAATGCTTTGTTTGGTAATACTGTATATGGATGGTTGGAAAGTACTTTACACATTTTCCTGTATTTATATTTAATTGCTTAATTCCTCGAATATTCAGGTGGTTCATTTGACATTTACTTTAACTTTCCTTATTTAACTCTTACACTTAGGGCATAATCCTTGTACAGACCTGGACTGGCAGATGAACTTTCTGTTTCTAACTGTTTATAGCAATTGGTAATTCTGTATCTATCAAGGTTTGAGAAATACTAAAATTAACCAAACAAACTATAACTCTTCAGCATTCAAGTAAGACCAGACTATGAGCTGTATTATAATTGGACATGTACTGTAGTTTGGTTGTAATGGTGATGTGAACAGTGTGGGAAAATTATTCTTACCATATGGTGTATTCCATGCACTACATACTATAGTGTATTGTTTTCTGAAGTGCAAGTGTTAGAACTATTTTGGTTTGTTTATGATGATAAGATAAGTACAGTATGCTCATTTCTTTTTAGCTCACATGGACAAAGTGATCCAATATTGGTCTAGGTGAGATGTTTCAAATATATTTTGCATTTTGCAATCCTCCCAAAATTGAAGGTAGTACTGTACTGTACTCAAGTATAGTATGAAGTTTACTCAAGTGTTATTGTATTTAGAAACTGTTGGTGCTTCAGAATTTATGGTTTCCTAGTTTAACGGGTACAGTATTGGTGTTCAGAATCCTGTTGAAGACTGTTCAGTTATTTGGAACTCATATCTTATTTATGAGCCAAATTATGTTGTCACATACAGGTACTGTACTATGAAGAGAAAAGTACAAATCTACTCAGTTCCAGGCCTCACCCTTTCCCAGCCTATACCTCGGTAACAGTTTAGTTTAGTACTGTCTGTACTGCATGAAGTTTGCACTTCAGTTTAAAGTTTCAATAGACTTACATCATCTCCAGATAGTATCTTTATAGTCATGGATTGTAAAGGATTGAAAACAAATTACAGTAACAGCTATACAGGTGGTGCAGTGATGGGTAGATGTCTGGTTGTGTCATGAACAAATCACCAGTGGATTAATTTCCTTATTTTCCAGTTTTCCAGAATGCAGATTTTTTTTTATTATTGTACATTGTATATTTTCAGTTGTCTCATGCAGGTGCTTTGCTGAATCCTATTAAGATACTGTAAAGCTGGCTTTTACTGTGGCTAATTGTCGTGTGTCTTTTGAAACTGAACAATTTTTTAAATTGAATTACTCAGTTCTCCGAACAGGTACTGTAATTTAATTAACAACTATTATGTGCAGTCTTGATGAGAATATTAGGGATTGCTGATTTATTTAAACTATGTGTAAACCATTTATTTGATATGCATCAAACTAGTATTTGGGCATTGTCATTTAAGTCATTCCAGCAGCAGGGTATTTTTAGTGTTGCTTTTATATCTGGTTTGTGATTGGGGAATGAAGGCTGCCATTTGACATACTGGTGCATCAGATCATTTGCAGCTCTGATGCTGACACTTTTATCTGATAAATATTCAAGGACACATTGCTATACTGTATTGGCTAAATGGATGGTAGTGATTTCTCCAAACTGTGCTACAAAGAATCTTATGGAGTATGTTTCACAGGTCCTCTGATATCAGAATCCAGTTTTGCTGTAGAAATATTACTGGTGCAGTATATCCTATAATACTGAATATCATCAAATATGTAATTGTGGTTGGTTAGACACAGAAATCTGCCTGATGTATATTTGAAACTCCAATAGTTGGGATATATTCAACACCTCTCATTTGAACTGACTTCATCAAAGCTTTTTCTTTTACAAAGAGAGATGCCATACCTTCCATCAATGTTAGCACAAGACAATTTTACTCAGCTGAGGTAAGCTATTTATAGCATATTAAAGTTCATCACAGCTCTGTGTTCATGTGAAGCATTGACTGGGAAAATCAGTACAGTGCTTTACCTTATTTCTATGATACTCTCATAATTGATATTTAGAAAGAAACAGGCCAACACCCCTAGTGTGTATTATGCATCATCCGGTAATGGTTTTCTTTCATTGTTTATTTGTCAAAATAAAAGTTCCCTCTTAACTCTTGTCGAGTACAAGTTTTAATCTGATTAATAAAGTTACTGTAATGTACAGTACTGTACTGATCTATCTCTATACTGTATACCAATGAAGGCTATCCTATCCAACCTGTACTGTTGTATACACTAAAATTTGAATGAGAATTAAATTGTATTGCATTTCCTTTTGCTTGTAAAATGCTTCAATATTAGCTGTACTATCAGTCATTAACTTGGAAGGTTGACTGTAGTAATATTTGCTGGCTTCCACCGAGAAGTACTGTACCAAGTGTGACTTTAAAATTACCTCTCAGACTATGTTGCATGAAGCATACCGAGATATATGAGTAAGAGAGTGCATGTGCAGAACCTAGCCATAATATAAATATTCTACAGTCCTTTATACCTTGTATAGGAGAGAAATCATTACAGGGGGGAGGAGTTAATCTCATGTGTAATAAACTTTTAAGGTTATTCAATTCTGCCTCCTTATGCATTTCAGAGTGATTCTAGATATTAACAACCTACTAAAAATACAATTACAATTTGTTTTTTCCCATACCCATCAGACAAGGTAGGCCTACACCCTATTCGTCAACCTTGGCCACAGCCACTCCCTTTCAGTTCTTCAACTGTTCCTCTTTTCTTTCTATTTCCTACATGTTTGCTGTCTCATCTCTCTATCACCTTCGTATGGAGCTATATGACCTCACTGTTGCGGCGTTTGATATCAAATCAATTAAACCACATTCATAATGAGGTAACAAGCCGATACATCTACTATACTACACATAATTCATCTCCAACTTATTTATCATTGAGGATATAATATTATCTCTGACATCCTCTGTATTATTATTTAGTTTTTTTGATAAAGTGCAATCGAATAATATATCCAGGGACAGCACCTTTCAGCAAATATAAATATAAATTACAACTCGACCCTTTAATATATAAAAGTCCAGATTGA
Organism: Petrolisthes manimaculis; assembly: GCA_034508575.1. Lineage (NCBI taxonomy): Eukaryota > Metazoa > Arthropoda > Malacostraca > Decapoda > Porcellanidae > Petrolisthes > Petrolisthes manimaculis. The sequence goes on from JAWZYT010001101.1 coordinate 141,383, forward strand.
CATGCACCAATTCATGGTACAGTAGTTATAAATCGCGTTCTGTTTGTGTGTTGGTGTGGGATTGTGTGTTTGTAGAACAATTAAATCTGCTTGAATTAAGTGACGTTAATATACTCGTGTAATGTGGATATGACGAATTAATATAATACAACCCACTTTAAAGTTAGTGCTGTATTTACTAATTCTAAGAAGAATAATGTTTGTCTTCTCTCTTGGTTCCCGGTGTGTGTGTGTGTTTGCTGTTCCACATTTCCATGTTATCTGGTGATATATGTTTCCCATTGATCCTCGTTCTGGATATTCATTGCCGTTTTTAATACAACCATTAACGCATTTGTATACATCTTCTCGTTAGCTCAGCTTTGAAATTCAGCTGTTGATCTAAATTAAACGCAAAGGACCATGAGATAGGCTAAGAAGAGAACGAGAACGGTGATCCTAATAAATGTCTAAAATAACAAAGCATTAATACAAAATGTACAGTAGAGAACAGTGTTTTTACCATCCTCTTGAAGCTGTATGGAATGGTATACTGGGGTTTATAATTATATCCTGATCCGAGGGAACATGATTATTATAATTCTATACGGGAAGAGTAGGATGCTAGGCTGGTAGAGATTCATGTTGTGTTTCAGCAGGGTCAGGACACAACAAATGAACCCCCAGTGTGTACCAAACCCATATGACGAGATAACATATGCAAACCTCAACAGTCGAACGCTCCTGAGACTGATATAGGAGCCTCAAAATCCCAGGAATGAAGAATAAGTAGGCTATAATAATAACCTGTAACTTTCTGTATCTAGGACTATTTGGCTACATAGGATTCCCAGTACACAATCAGTTTTATCTTAGTTTGAAGGCTACGTTGTGGATTCGGTTTATTTGTTCTTTTGTTAGCAGAACAATGGAGAATTACTTAAAAAAATTGTGTGTGGATTTTCGACATTTTCTGTAAAGGAGAGCCTACTTGTGACCGGCAATAATTAAGTGATTATATTTTGGGAGTGCTGTGGAGCCGTCCCAAAGTAAAGATGATAAATAGATTGATGTAATAAGTTATACATATCAAACCATTTTGTAGGCTTTAATCAACATAAAACATAATCGTACTGTAAAGATACAAACCAAACCTTAACACGTGAACATCAATAACAAAAATAACACATAACACACCATTATAAGAAAACCCACAATACCACCAAGTCTATGCACAGTACACACCTGTCAGAACTGACGATGAGTGAGGAGTGGAACACCCCAACTCCAACAACTCTCAGGTCAACTCCTAAACAGTGTGCCAAACTTACATACAACAGCCAGTGATTCACAGAGAGTAGTTTGTCATAACAACATAGTTAATAGTTTACAGAAAAGTAGTTTATCATCACATAGATTGATTGTCTTTTCTTTTCGGCAACCCAACAGCTGATCGAGGTCATATCATGCTATACCGCAGGCTAAAGTAATAAGAAATAGAACCAGATGATTGTAAGAGTGAGTGGATATAGCAAACAAACAGTGCAAGTGAAGGTGAATATGCTACTAGGCTATCACACCCGTAGTTTAAAACAAATTGAGGGCCCTTACTGGAGCTCTATGAATTCTCCAAACTACTCCAGGCAACAGATTCCATATTCGAAACACTGAAGCGTTTTGTGGCCTGGATTATTTGGAAGGTTCATAGAGCTCCAGTAAGGGCCCTCATTTTTTTTTAAACTACGGGTGTTAAGTGTTCAGAAACCCCTCACGTCATCAGAATATTCTACACTTGCCTGCCAGACATCGATCCATCATTACTGTAGGTAGGTGATTATCAGTTCATTACTCACACACTACTGTACTGCTATATGACACCATTAGCACACCATCATTATATACCATTAACCTTTATTAGCTACGGTACACCATCATTCGACACCACCTCCAAAACCAATAATTACTACAGTTAATTAATGACACCACTAATAACATTATATGACACAACTACTACTACTATACCACCACCACCACCACTACTACTACTACTACTACTACTACTACTACTACTACTACTACTACTACTACTACTACTACTACTACTACTACTACTACTACCACTACCACCACTACTACTACTACTACTACCTAATGACCAAGAGGAGAGAGAGAGAGAGAGAAGAGGAGGGGAGGTAGGTAGGTGCTGGTGGAATAATGTAGCTATGTATATTTGTGCTCCTGTTGACTTAGCTTTGGGACCGGCTTTGTGCAGCTTAATGTCACTTCAGCTTCCCTACCTTCCTACCTACCTCCCTCCCTCCCTCCATACCCATCTGCCTGTCTACCTACCTACCTACCCACCATTATTTCTTCCTACCTACTCTCCTATACCTGTTTACCTACCTACTCGTGCTGTATCATACCTACCATTCTTCTTAACTTACTTTACCTACCTACATGACTTGTGTTATAATATTATGCCCCACCTACATATTATGATACTTACCCCTCTCTCTCTCTCTCTCTCTCTCTCTCTCTCTTCCCTAATTAGCTACAATCATATCTCAACCTTGCGTCCCAGCTCTACTCATATATATATATATATATATATATATTATAATCAAGGGTATAGGAAGAGAAGAGGAGGGTTAGAAAATAAGGTATAATGAGTGAAAATAAAGATAGTGATAGGAGTAATAAAGACACTACATACCAGTACCATATACTGTATCACTATCTTAATTCCTTTTTCCTTTACCACCCAAGCTATTTTCTTCCCTACTATCTATTCACCTCTTTCCATCCTCTTCCTTCCTTCCTTCCTCCTTTATCTTAATTTCTCCCTACTTCTACTCTCCCCCCCCCTGTATGCGTGACTCCTAATTTATCTCTCCCTTTCCTCCCCATTTCCACCTCCAGTTTACCAAATTCCCTCCCCCTCCATGTCTTATCTCCCCTCCCCCTCCCCCACTCCCTCCTTCGGTTTTCCTTTGAATCCTTTCCCTTGTTATTGTAGTTCAGTCATCATTCTCTCCACTACCTATCCTATCTCTGTTTCCCCTCCCCCCCCCCCCTCCTTTCCTCCCTAGGCTTTCTCTATGCCCTCTACCCCCCCTCCCCCCCCACATACACTGAGGCAGGACAGTATCTGTGTTGATTCAGACCTGGTCAACCCCCCCCCCCCCCCCTCTCTCTCCCCCGTTCTTCTGCTCTCTCTCTCTCTCTCTCTCTCTCTCTCCCTCCTAAATGTCTTGCATATACTCCCAAATTAAACTCTACTCCAAAATATTCCCTGCTCTCCATCCCGAAACTTTCCTCTCTCTCTCTCTCTCTCTCTCTCTCTGCATATACTCTCAAATATTCTCTTCTCTCCTTGCCGAAACTTTCCTCTCTCTCTCTCTCTCTCTCTCTCTCTCTCTCTCTCTCTGCCCGTCCCTTTTCCTCCGACAAAGGATTTCAAACTTGTGCTGGCGGTTCGCTGTGGAATGTTGACTTCTCTAAAACCTTCACCAGTTATCACCATTTTCACAGCCACGGCTATATAGTTAGGCTAGACGGTAGTGGTAGTAGTAGTAGTAATAGTAGTAGTAATGAAGGATTTGGTGAAGCTGCATATATCAAAGGCGCTGGTATAGAATTAGCTAGTATTAGCCTAGTAGTAGTAGTATTAGCATATATAGTAGTAGTAGTATCGAAGGATTTGGTTTAACTGCATTTCACAGGCGCTGGAATAGTTATAAGGTTAGACGGTAGTAGTAGTAGCTAGTAGTAGTAATAGAGAAGGATTTCTTGGCTCATAACTTGATTTCGACAGCATTAAAATACATGAAAAATCATATATTAATTATTATGGTCGCGGCAAGAACAAGTATTAATTGAACTGCGGTATAGTCTAATCAAAATAAATTCTGGTAGTTTTGCATCTGTACTCGAGACATAAATTATATAGCCATATAATAAAATATTCTGGAGGAGTTGGTGGTGTGAGTGAGTGAGTGTGTGAGTGAGTGAGAGACAAACACCAACAGAGAAACAGTTGGTACCAGGAACAATATCATCGACAGTGGAATCAAGAATTAATATTGTTATTGTTGTAGTGATAGCAGCAGCCTAACTGTAACCCAATTAAACCAGATAAGCCTCTTTTCTCCCTCTCTCTCTTCCAATTACAGTATTTATGAATCGGTGGATTAAGCAAAGTATGTTATATCAGCTCGACTGTTATATTTGATATTCCTCAATTTACGAAAACTCCAAAAATATATATAAAGAAAATGAAAGAGAAACTCGGAATAATCGATATTTGTTTATTTTTATCCAAAATTGGCTTTAATGTCCTCCTTTGGATTATTACATTTTAATGAAACCCAATAACTTCACGAAATAAAAAAATATATCTACAATAACACAAGAAACTCAAATTTTGGTTCAATATTAATATTATTAGGCTAAGTTTCTGTTGCTACCTGACACAAGAAGAGCCTAATCCATTGTTTACTTTAGGAGTTTTGTAAGCGCATAATATATCCGTCGTAAATCAGGGAATAACCAACCCCAATCTACTCCTTTATTGCGTATGAGGAGGCTGGCCGGCGTGAAGCTATATAATGTTGCCTGTAATCCATCCCAAGAGGGCAATATGGAGGATTTATTCACATTGTGTGTGTGTGTGTGGGTGGGTGGGTGTGCGTAGCCTAGCGTGGTGGTGGTGGTGGTGGTGGTGGCCAGGGTAGTGTTGTGGCCGTGGCGGTAAACTTTGATGATATACAGGAAAAAAACTAAACTTTAAAGATAAGCAAGAAACTTTCACAGGAACTCCTACAACCCTCCTCCCTCAACCCCTGGGAACTTGGGAGTCTTGTGGTAAATTTCCATCGTTATCTTGTTTGGCTGTCGTTAGGCTTATTCTAAAATGGCCTTCCATTTGTGTTGGTGTGTGATAAGAAAAAAAGAATTGTTGATTGTTCCCTCAAATGTTTGGTTGGTCTATGTGAAGTTATAGCCTTCCCATGAGTATGTTATGTAAAAAGGCACAAAAGAATATATATGTATTAATTACTATATTGCAGCTCTGTATATGTATAATAATTATATTCTTCCACAGATACCTCGGCAAAATACTGCATCTTCAGTTATAGTTTCTTCGCCTGTGTACAGTCGGCAGCAAAAGTCCAGTCGCCTCAGATGCTTCACCGAGGCATACGATTTCATAGACTCGAGATTATTAAGTGTATAAAACGTGTGTATTTCTCGAGTCCATGAATACTGTGTGTCTCGGTGAAGCAGATTAGACGACAGGACTTCTGCCGCCGACTGTACGTTTCATCTGCTTCAGAATATTTCCACTTGTGTACAGTCAACCTCAGGAATTCGTATACACCACGGTGACATCAAAGGTTCGTAACAACTAAAAAAAATTGTATATTAATTTTTTAACATAAAATATTTCTGGTAATGTTATTTGGGTAATACTTGAATTAGTCAGCAGAACAATGCCAACGGTATGTGTAGAATAAAAACCCCTTTTACCAATGCTCTGTATACGAATTCCTGAGTCTGACTGTACTTTTATACATTATTTTGTATTTTATAAGTTTGGTGTCTGTCTCCATTGGTATGTGTGATGCGATCTCTCTCCCTCTCTCTCCCTCTGGAACTCATCAGCCAAGGAACATTTCATGGAAGGAGAGACAGGTTGCAGGGGTCACGCGTGACTTGGCCAGTATAATTTGCAGCCTAAATATACTTCATAATTATTTCTCGGGACGGTAGATGGCTCTGGCTGCACTGTTTGTGGAGGGCACGGAAGGCCTCCTGTACAGTACATAATTATAGTTTTGACATTTTCATTTCAGAACTGCTGACCCTCGCGAAATATAACGTACGATTTCATACAGCTGACTAGGACTGGACCGGCAGATTTATTAAGGTTAATGTATACTATGGTTTATAAAAGTTTATTCCCTCAGCCAGGCACGCTATAACTGAAGCATCTGTAGTTCGAACGATTAAATATCGGATGATTAAAGTCGAACTGTGCGTTGTTGTTCAAACCATAGGTAAACTAAGGCAATTCAATCATATTGTGACTGGCTGAAGGAATAAACTTATGTACAGTCGCGGCAAATAGTCTTTGACCAGTCAGTGATCAACATAGGAGCGTCCGAAAACTCGATCGAAGCATTTATATCCATATTATCATCAGGTAGCTGACTAAAGCAACGAATCCACGTGTCCACAGTTCGAAACAGCTGGCCGTACCTTTCCATCACACGCTGGTCAAGGACTATCAGCCACGACTGTCCACTCACAATCCCTAGCCCAAAGCCTTCATTGATTCGAAATTTAATTTGTGAAGACAATCCAATATATGTACAGTATCTAGACTTGCTTCGAAAAGTCTGATAGAGTATTATGTGAGCTCAAGCAAATATGAAACGGGATAAGCGTTGTAATTAGTTCATCAGTTTGACAAATGATTCGAAACTTCAACAAGACGTGGACACACATTTTGGATTGCGAGTGTACAATGCTCCAGAAACATAAGTTGCGTGTTTTTTTCAGCGTCTACAACTCTATTTTATATCTCAACCCACTGAATATATAATTAACCGAGCCAGAAGGTAGTGCTTATACATTACTGCATGATGTACAGGAAAATTGCCATGTCGTATTAACTATCATGTTATTTTTTTCTACTTATCAGCAGTGTTGTGTCATTGCCAGCACGAATGATTTACATCGTATTTCTTTATTAACCCTTTGTTCCACCGTTCTATTTCATATATCTAAATATTTATTTGCGTAATAATTGCAATGTATAATGTAACTATTAACGGTGATGTATTCCTCCGCGCTGTGCAGTCTGTGTGTGTGTGTTTGTGGGGCATCACGTCACCTACTGTAGGTAAAGTGTAAACCTCATCCAGTGCTTCCATTTTTGGGTAAAATACCTTAAACTAGGGTAATCAGACCTGTTTAGGATAGTGTTTAGGTTAATTAATGCCTAATTCGGGGTAATTTTAGGGTACTTCATTAATTTAGGCAGAACATCTTTAATAAACATGTCAAAATATATCAATAATTTAGAATAGTACACAAAGCTATTATAGACTTGAACAAAAAAGTCGAAAGTTAAATAATACTGAGGTTATATGTTTGCATTGCTTTGCAATATTGCCAAAACCCTTGCAAATTTTCCTTGATTCATTAATCCAGTGTATCTGGGCATAACCCAAGTACCTTAAGTTTATTTCCTTTCACTGAAGAATATGGAGATCTTAACATGTATCATCTATTTTAGTTTGTCTTATATATGATCCTAAATGACTATTTGATTATATAGGTTAGTAAGTTACGATATTGCCGACATTTTAGGGTAATACTTAGTAATTTAGGGTAAAACTGGCTCGATTCTAGGGTAATATTTTCTGAGCTCATGGAAGCCCTGAATCATCTCATCCCATTTTCTCCCTTATCTCCCGTGGGCCGTCACTCGTCAGTAGTCACACGACATCCTTATATACCACACCAGTATACAAATCCTGAAGCACCCCCACCCTCACCCCCATCCGTAACTGTGAACAATGTGACAATCTGCTACAGTACTTTAGATTTTAACGTAACGCCTTGCCTGACCCTGACGTGGTGTTAAGTAATAAGTACTGTATGTGAGCCGCCATAAAAGAAAAATGGCTATATAGTGTGGCTGGAGATTAATTTTGTGTGTGTACAATATTAGTTTTTTATGAAGTGCTCTTAGAAATAGAGACATCCGTTTTTTTATTTTTGTTCATTTTTATCTCGGGAACTTAATCAGATGGGAGGAACTTCAATCAATCAGACCATTTAATTTGTAATCGGTCAAGTTTCTACTGCGAAGTCTAAACTTATTATGGAGTGTCTCAAATGAGCGTGTAAGATTTGTACAAGCACTTCGAAAAATAAATGGAGATAGATGAGAGCAAGTTGGGAAAAGGGAAGTAAAGCCGTGGCTGATAGTGGTTGACCAGGGTCCAAGGAGTGTTGAAAAGCAACTGAAGAAAGTTCGAACGAGTGAGTTTTCCAAACCATTCTCAACGTTGAGAGAGGCTTAGAAGATTCACTTTTTTTAACTCTGTACAGTAACTACAGTTGCTCTCCAACACTCCTTGGACCCAGTCCACCACTATCAGCCACGGTTGTACCGTACACCCACTATCAAAAATAGTCACCGACACTTTCCTTCTATCGTGCAAATAGGCTAAATCAGCATCATGTAATATAATCATGCACCAACACCTTATTATGTCAAACCGCTCAATTATTATTATTGTGAGATGCTGTAAAAGCGTATACGTGTTGTTCTGTAGCCTATTACCAATATATTTACTACAATATTAGAAAAATGTTGCCGTCGGTGGTTATTTGGTTGTGGCTGTACATTGCTGGGAGTTTGGTGATGTAAAGTGTGTTTGTTTGGTGAGCTATGTCGGAAAAGCAACATAGTGGATTTTTATGGTGGCCGTTGACAAATTAACATGAAAGTGAAACCCTCAACTATATCAAGCCGAGCATCAAGCAAGGTACTGTATTACATGATGGCCATTATTATTATTATGATTGTTATACTAACCCACAAATAATCATAATCCACGCCAGTCTTATATTCATGTAATTTTTAATGTCATATAGTTATAATGGTATTGAAATTATTAGAGGTATTCTGAATTTATTTGTAATTCTGAAGAACATTTTCACCTGACCTTCCTAACTTTTTACAAGTTTAGGTGTTAGGCTTTATTAATTTTTTACATCTTGTGAGGAAATAATCTTAACCAGACCTCACTTGACCAAACCTAACCGAGCCTATAACTTAATCTTACATGACCTAACTTAACCTTAATTAGGATTCGGGCAACTTCTGTGGTTAGGTTAGTAAGTTGAGTTAAGTTTGGCCTGCTTATAAGTTAGATTGATGTGGATCAGGTTAGGTCAGGTTAGGTTAGGGAGGATCGGATCAGGTTAAAGATTAGTCCTTCACAATAATCTTGTCAAAAATGAATGCTTCTGTAGTGAACCAAATAAGAGATATCCATAACAAAGATAGTTTTGTCGTAGTGATTGTTATGAAATGAACACACTTATTAGCCCCGGGAGGAAATGATGATGTTTTTTATATAATTAACCCTCGCATACCTACCAACACCACATATATACACAATAAATAACTTTATCTTTTTTTTTTCAAGCCAGTCAAATGAGCTCCCTAATTAAGCTTGAACTTTTACTGCCGGAATGATAATATCGCAGTGTAGAATACATACGCTAAGGCAATAATAGTGAATGTGTGTTTTAATGTGTGTGCAGCATGAGTCTTATGTTGTGGCGTATAAGACTAACACCCGTAGTTTAAAAAAAATTTGATGGCCTTTACTGGAGCTTTATGAATTCTCCAAACTACTCCAGGCAACAGATTCTCAATTAGATACCTATACGGAAGGGTTCTGTGGCCTGGATTAGTTTGGAGGGTTCATAGAGCTCCAGTAAGGGCCCTCAATTTTTTTAAAACTATGGGCCTTAAACTACGATAGTTCACGTAGTTATGAAATATAGACTTTGATATCTATACTAAATTCTACAGTACCAAACTATCTTCCAAGGCTGATGAAATACTGTACACTAATTCTCAACCATATATAGAGATTTAAATACACATTAATTGTATGATAGATATTGTATTGTACGTACTGTATCATTTGTATTCTGGAATATATATACGTAGAGTCGTCGACTAGCCTAATGACTGATGAGCACAAGCCTAATTACGATACTTTATAAATACACTGATTTGACTTTAAAGTTTCATAAAGCCGGAACACTAAAGCACCAACTAGAAAATGGAAGGTGCAATTATCAGTGTGTATTAATTAGGTACACATGATAATCTAAACCAGTCTGTGTTCTACGAAACGCTGAAATTGCATGAAGGTAGCCATACTATGTTATGTAGATATAACCTCAACAAATAGAGGAATAATAATAATAATAATGCCATGCCGTCGTCTACGAAATTCACCTTGATAATCTGATACCATAACATGCTGTGATGAATATACTCGTACAGCTGGCAGATCTTTACAGACTTAGACGCAACGAGTGGGCAATACTTTAATGGTTTTAGCGCCCCTTCGGCCCTAGCCATTTAGTTCTTTACTGTCCGTCTTTTTCTATTTCCTAACTGCTCAATTGCTATCTCACCTCTATCACCTCGCTGATATGATCTCGCTGTTGCAGCGCCTAATATCAGTCAATCAATCAACCAATTAGACGAAACGAAACCCCACATATCACAAACTTAACCTTCATTTGGTGACCTTGAGCCATTTGTTGTCATTAGGCTAGTTCAGTACAGTCGCCAACCAAAGTTTCGCACCTCCCTTGGCTGACAGGAAGGTGAAAACAGTGTTAAATATATGCTGAACGATCGGACAAATTGGTGTATAGAGTTGGTAACGGGACAATGTGAGCTTCATTTTCGATTACTTGCTGTTTGCTGTTTGTGAAAATGAACCTTACACTGTTTCTTTTCACCTTCATGTCAGCCAAGGGGTGTGTGAAACTTTGGTTCGCGACTGTACCAGGATGTATTTATTTTAAAGAGAAATTTCGCCCAACTTTCTCAATTTCTTTATCTCGGTGTTAATTTGATACAACTTTATATACCGTAGTCATTTTGTTTTTAGCGGTATATCCTTCAAATCTCTGGGGTTAATTTGATGCAACCTTATATAGCCATTTATTTTAATCTGTGTGTGTATACTTTAATTTTCTCTGTTGTGAACAAGTCTGAGGCTCCATTGCTAAGAAAAAGTTCGAACAATCAGTGTTCTACCTGTTTTGTGGTTATCATGCGTTTATTCCGTCACCCGATGCCTTAGCCTACACGAAAAAAAAACCTGTATAAAGTATGGGAGATACAGTATATGAATATTTCTCTTGTTTCAATATGTGGAAAACTATAGGTTATACCGTATTGAAGATGTATGAATGTTTCGTTTTGTTTCAGTCTGGGTAACTATAGGCTATACCGTATTTAAGATGTATAAATACCGTATGTGTCCGTTTGTTTCAGTCTGTGGAGAACTATAGATTATACCGTATTTAATTAAGATGTATGATGTTTGTGTATTGTCAGTCTGGCAAGTGTTTGTAACTATATTTGGTTACAGAGCGCCTTCGTGCTTGAAACTGCGACAAATTTAGAAGTACTGTAGGTGGGAAAGGAAGGGTAGATTTCGGTAGCAGCAGGCAAAATTTAGTCCTCATTAATTAATCCCTCGCTGGCAACTGAGTGACATTCAATATCACATCGCGGCTACTGAGTTGGATTAAAAACACGACGGTCAATAGGAGAGATTGTCGAATTGATTAATGTCCTTTCATGAATGTTGCCTAATAATTAACGGCCTGTGGGTGTGGGGGGGGGGGTTGGGGAGGGGATAACTAGATAGATAACCCCGTATAAAAACAACAACACACACCTACTAAATAATAATGCCTTCAAGAGTAGCCTAGTGGTGAGAAGAGAGAGGTGGTGGTGGTGGTGGTGGGAGGGGATAACTAGATATATATTATTTAGATAACCCCCTATAAAAACAAAAACACACACCTACTATTAATAATGCCTTCAGGAGTAGCCTAATGGTGAGAAGAGAGAGGTGGAGGTGGTGGTGGTGGGAGGAGGGGATAGGATAACTGGATAGAATAGCCCATCGGAAGAATGTCGCCAAAACTTGCGTCTCCCCTTTGTTCCCCCGCGCCTCAAGTGCCATTTTTTCTCGGCTTATCTGCTATTCACTCATTTTCTTATCTTTATTTATACCAGGGAGTAAGTAAGTAAGTAAGTAAGCTAGCCTGGCGTTCTGGTCGAGAAGATTAGGCTCCCTCGTTGCTTGGTTCAGTTAAGTTGTTGATGCATAACTTAATGGTAGTAATGAATCACTTGGCACTTTTTCTTCCTTAAATTTGGCACTATTTGGCACCCATTGACACTACTATACTTCCCTTTGACAACATTTAACACTCGTACTTACATTTGACATCCATTGACACGTACTTGCATTTGGCAACATTTGACACTTGTACTTATATTTGACACTTTACTGTACTTGCATTTAACACCCATTGACACTTTACTGTACTTCCCTTTGACACTATTTGACACTCGTACTTGTATTTGACACTTTTTGACACTTATACCCAGAATTCAGAGTATAGGGTGTCAACATTCACATAATTTGGATTATAGTCTCTTCAGTTTTCACTTTTCAATAGGTATAGAAATATTACATACGTCTGGCTTACAGAATTAGGCTACCTGTATGTCATTAGTTTGAGAGAGTAGCCTATAGAAGATTATGAAGGAAGAGAAGGAGAGGGGAGGAGATAGTAGACGAAATAACGAAAGAGGAGGAGGGAGAGGAAAGAAGTAAATGAGAGAGAGAGAGAGGGAGAGAGAGAGAGAGAGAGTGAGAGAGGTTGAAGGGATGGACAAACATGAGAGAGAGAGAGAGTGAGTGAGTGAGTGAGTTTGGGATGTGAGATAACGTTATAAGAAAGAAAACGTAACCAGCTGACAACTTCTTCAACTTGTTATAAAAAAATGTCGAAGAATATAGAAAACGGATTTGGCAACTTGTGATTCTGGAAAAATATGTAGAAAATGGCTGCATATTTTACGTGGAGAGAGAGAGAGAGAGAGAGAGAGAGAGAGAGAGAGAGAGAGAGAGAGAGAGAGAGAGAGAGAGAGACAGACAGACAGACAGAAAGAGAGATTGGATAAAGAAAATGTCCGAGAGAAAGACAAAAAGGCTGAATAAATTACGTATGAGAGAGAGGGAAAAAATTGGCTAAAGAAAGTGTTGGACTAAGATGGACAGTTGAAATAAAAAGAGGGAGAAGTGAGGGAAGGAAAATTTTCAGAAATAGACAGACAGACAGACACTCGAGGTTCAGAAGATCCTGTGACACATGCAGTCTCTCTCTCTCTCTCTCTCTCTCTCTCTCTCTCTCTCTCATACGTAAAATATTCAACCATTTTTTTCTTTGTTTCAGATATTTTCTTTATCCACTCTCTCTCTCTTTTCCTTTAATCTCTCCTTATCTTCTTCCTATTCCATACTTACCCTCCTCTCCCCTCCCTTATCCCTTCCCCTTTCATTCCCCTTCCCCTTGCCCCCTCCCCCCCCCTTTCTCATCCCCCTTCCCCCCCCTTCCCCCCCCTTCCTGATAGAATTAATCACAAGTTGGGGAGAATTTTTGTCCAAACTTAATTTTTTCCACTCGGTTCAAAGTTCTTCATTTTCTTTGGCACCTTCACTGAGGAGGGAAGGAGGGGGGGGGGGTGAGGAAAGGGGGGGTTGGAGAGAGGGAGGGACGATTGATAGTGAGCGAAAGAGGGGGGTAGGGAGGAGTTTGAGGTGGGTATGGGTGGAGAGAGAGAGAGAAAGAGAGAGAGAGAGAGAGAGAGAGAGAGAGAGAAAGAGAGAGAGTGAGTGGCTGATTGTGAGAGAAAGTGGGGGGGAGAGTGAAGGGAAGAGGGAGAGGAGTTTGGCAAAGGAAAAGAGAGAGAGAGAGAGAGAGAGAGATAGATAGAGAGAGTGTGTGAAAGAGAGTTTGAAAGAAGAGGTGTGAATGGAAGCGAGTGAAAGTTGACAAATTTTAGGAAAGAATGAGATGGAAGGGGTGAAATTTGTAAGAGAAAGAAGAGAGTAGACCAATAACAATAATATTATAGATGATGGGAGAAGAAAAGTGGAATATGAGGAATAATAAAAGAGGAGGATGGGGGGAGAGAGGAAGGAGAGGACACACACACACACACACACACACACACAAGTAAGGACGGTAGGTGAAAAGTATGTGTTAGAAATTCGTTTGATCAACACACACACACACACACACACACATACACATACAGAAACACACACACACACACAGACACACACACACACACACACTTATTATTATTATTACACACACACACACACACACACACACACACACACACACACACACACACACACACACACACACACACACACACACACTTCCTACGTCACGCCCCACCCCACGCCCTGCTTCCCAGTTGTCGGAGTTACATATCGGAATGGACATCATAACGGTAGTAGAATGGTAATGGGTCGGGGTTGTGGTGTTTTTATATGATACTTAAAGGATATTATGATGGTGGGGGTGTGTATAGGCCTACCACTGTATAGCCTACACTGGTGACGCATGAGAGAGAGAGAGAGAGAGAGAGAGAGAGAGAGAGAGTTAGAGTTAGGATTAGAATGAGGAGGATGAGAAAGGCAACACTAAGAAAACAGATAGTGATATAATAATTAAGACACTAAACTTAAAACACAAACAAGTCAATATTATCATCATTCCTCCAAATTACATATATATATGCCAGTTAGAGTGAGATATCTATAAATACATAATGTTACAAGCGCTACATGTAAGTAAATAAGTCAAGTTTTTTCACCTGTAATTTTTCGTCGAGTTCATGGATGGATGGATGAGTGATGCTGATTTCTCCTAGCAGTGCATGAAGGAAATGTGACTTTTCCCTATATTCCCTCCCTCTTCTTTCATTCAACACGTATAGTCCTATAGATTAGCATATAGTTTAAACAGGTAATTTATATAGTAAAATGCCTCTATGGATCTCCTGTTGCTTGTTGCCTGTATTTCCTTTGTATTTTTTTGTATTCCCCTCCGTGTGTTTTAAGGTAGAATGTGGAGGGTTTTGTAGGATCCATTTTGACACGCTGGTAGATTTACGTACAGTCACGAGCACTAATAAGTACACAGGTTTGGTTGAAGCTTCGAACAGTCCAAATCACCAAACGAAATAATTCCAATGGAGATTTTATGGTGCATTTATTTATTGTCTCTATAGGTATTTGAAGCACATGTACAGTCTCCTCCACTCCCGCTTTCACCAGTTCAGCGTTGCCATCGTATACACCAGGCATCGTGTGAGCTACCAGTTCCGACTCTCGCATCCGAAACACCTGCCAGTAAGAACTCACACGTTGGCAACACTGAACTGGTGAAAGCGGGAGTGGAGGAGACTGTACCTGGATAATTATTGGTGTTCGTGACTGTACGTACGTTACCTAAATAAAATGTGTTCGCTGCTTGTATTGGTTGTTCTAAAATGCACGAAGTATTTTGAAAACCACGAACACCTCACCTTACATACATTAACTCCATACCAAAATTCTCTCTCACTCTCACTCTGTCTCTCTCTCTCTCTCTTTCTCTCTCTCTCTCTCTCTCTGACTGGATTGTAAGCTTGGTATTCATTTCAGTGGGGCTCTTTCTGCCTTTCACTCACTCACTCACTCACGCATTCATTCACCAATCCTTGCTCACCAATCCATTCACCTATTTCTCCTTTCAATCACCCTCTCTCTCCCTCCCTCCCTTTCTCTTTTAGTGATTCTCTCCAACCTTCATCCACTCATCCCTTCTGCCCCCTCCCTCTCTGCCTGCCTGCCTGCCCTCCCCCCTGCCTGCCTGCCCCCCTGCCTGCCTGCCTGCCTGCCTGTCCCCCTGCCTGCCTGCCTGCCCCCCCTGCCTGCCTCCCTCTCTGCCTGCCTGCCTGCCTGCCCGCCCACACCCCTGCCTGCCCGCCCACACCCCTGCCTGCCTGCCTGCCCCCCTGCCTGCCTGCCTGCCTGCCTGCCTGCCTACGTGCTAGCCAGCCTTCATTTCATTTCCTTGGTTAAAGATGTGGAAGTTAAATATTCAAGTAAAAAACAAAAGTTACCGAGAACACGTGTCCATCTCTCATATATAAGTGTTTGTCAAGATGAAGTTTGTATGATATTGGATAACATCTTTGGGAAGGAAAAAAAATGTATAGAAAAACAGCATGATAATAATAATAATGATAATAACAATAACTATAATAATAATAATGCAATAATAATAATAATAATAATAAGTGTGGAGAATAAGAAAATATTTATATGCAAAACTCATTCCCCTCACTCTCCAGGCAACAGATTCCCGATTCGAAACACTGAAGCGTTTTGTGGCCTGGATTATTTGGAGGGTTCATAGAGCTCCAGTAAGGGCCCTCAAATGTTTTAAAACTACGGGTGTCACTGCTTGCCTTTCTCTCTGTCCGTTTTCTTGCTCGCCACCTTTCCTGCCTGTCTTTCTGTCTTGTCTGCCTGTCTTTCTGTCTTGTCTGCCTGTCTTCTCTGCCTGTCTCTTGCCTGCTTGCCTGTCTTGTTTTTCTTCCTATTTTTTGCCTGCCTTTCTTTCTGTCTGCATGCCTGTGTACATTTATTTTTGCTTGCCTTTACCTGACACACTTCTTTCTGCCTCCCTCTCTTTCAATCTTTCTGCACTCGCGTTTGTCCCTCCTTTATTCCATCCTTCCCTCGCTGTCTTCCTGTCTGTCTACCTTGTCGCTTCTTCCCTTCCTTCCTTACCCTCATCCTTTCCTTCCTTACCTCATTACCTAACTCTCTCCTTGCCTTAATCCCTTCTTCCTTACGTCCTTACCTTCATCCTTCCCTGTCTGTCTTCCTCTATTCCTTACTTACTGACTCTCTCTCTCTCTCTCTCTCTCTCTCTATTCCTTACTTACTGACTCTCTCTCTCTCTCTCTCTCTCTCTCTCTCTCTCTCTCTCTCTCTCTCTCTCTCTCTCCTCTCTCTCTCTCTCTCTCTCTCTCTCTCTCTCTCTCTCTCTCTCTCTCTCTCTCTCTCTCTCTCTCTCTCTCTCTCTCTCTCTCTCTCTCTCTCTCTCTCTCTCTCTCTCTTCTCTCTCTCTCTCTCTCTCTCTCTCTCTCTCTCCACTGACCTCTCTCTTGTCCTCCCTCACTCACATTTCAAGTCTCTCTTCATCCCACAAACTTTTCACATAAAAACACCACCACTTTTATTACTTGATGTCTGTTAGTGTGTGTCTGGTTTTTTTTTTCGGTTTGTGTGTGTGTAAGAGAGGAGAGAGAGAGAGAGAGAGAGAGAGAGAGAGAGAGAGAGAGAGAGAGAGAGAGAGAGAGAGAGGACAAGGAGGGACGAAGAAAAACAATGAACGATGGAAGAGAAAATGTTGATTCGACGTCTGGGGTAAAAGTTTTGTTTGTTGGTGTGACACAAAAACCAATAAATGTGTATGTATGTGTGTATGTATGTAGCCTTCAATGTGTATGTATGTATGTATGTATGTAGCCCTCAATGTGTATGTGTATGTATGTATCCCTCAATGTATAATACCTATATAGGCCTATACTTCGTGACGTCACCTGAATCCATTAACTTCATGTGACGTCATTAGTAGTATGTTATCAGTGACGTCATCATTAGTGTGTTGTTATTGTTGACGTCAGTGGGCTGCTCACGTTTCACAGCCTCGACAAAAAAGTGAGAAACCTGGAGAAATATTGAAGCTGTTTCGTGTCAGGGAGGGGGAGGGGGGGGGTTACCTATACAAAAAATGGAGGGGGTTGTTGGTATTGGTGGTGGGAGGGGAAGCGAGGGTGAAGGGAGAGAAGGAATGGGGGATAGGAAGCGAGGGAGAAGGGAGAGAAGGAATGGGGTGGATGGGGGCTACCTATATAAAAAAGGAGGGGGAAGGAAGGGAGGAGGGAGAGAAGGAATGGTGAGGGTGAGGGTGTTAGCTAGCTATAAAAAAAATGGAGGGGGGTTGGAGAAGGAATGGGGAATAGGAAGGGTGTGAGCAACCTATAATAAAATAATAAAATAAAGGAGGGGGTTGTTGATGGTTTGTGTGATGGGGAGATAGATGGTAGGGTAGGGGGGATAAGAATGTGTGTGTGTGAAAAAAAGGAAAGTTGTGTGTATAAAGTGAGGGATATGAAAAGAAGGAAGGGAAGGGAGGGTTGATTAAATATTATTATGTGTTTGTGGAGGAGGAGCAGGAGCAGGAGGAGGGAAAGTGGCGTGTTAGTGGAGGAGGAAGAAATAGAGAAGAGGAGTAGGAAGGAATAAGAAACAGAAAAAAAAAAAATGAAGGAAGAAGTGGACAAACCTGGACACATAATTCCACTACAAACAATTTACCTTTCATATTTTTTTTACGCTTTATTGATTTTCTTCAAACCCACACGAAGTCAGTCTCTCTCTCTCTCTCTTTCTCTCTCTCTGTCTGTCTGTATGTCTGTATGTCTGTCTGTCTGTCTGTCTGTCTGTCTGTCTGTCTGTCTGTCTGTTTGTCTGTATCTCTTGTCTCTCTGTCTGTCTGTATCTCTTGTCTCTCTGTCTCTCTTTGTCTCTCTCTCTCTCTCTCTCTCTCTCTGTCTCTCTGTGTCTCTCTCTCTCTCTCACACACACACAATAGCTGCCAACAACAACAACAATAACAAGAGCAATAACAACAATCATTAATGCTTATTGCAATGTTTGTGATCGTAGAGAGAGAGAGAGAGAGAGAGAGAGAGAGAGAGAGAGAGAAAGAGAGGGAGAGAGAGAGAGAGAGAGAGAGGGAGGGGGTGAGGATGAGAAAGGCATGACTATATAGGGGAGGACAGACAGTAATATAATTAAGACAGTTAAAAAAAAGAAAAAAAAAGTAACTATTATCATTTTATCCAAAATTTATAAGAAGTTACATTAGTTACATTGGAGTACCTTGATTCCTCCAAAGTATACCAGGAGACAGGACCAGATAAGGGGGTGCGGGAATAGGGGGACAAGCTTGGGGGTGGGGGGTTAGGGAGGTGCGCGAATAGGGGCACCTACCTGCTTTCTACCCACCCCAACCACCACTATTACCACCATCACCACCACCACTACTATTACCAACATTTCCACCACTACCACCACCACCACTATTACCAACATTTCCACCACCACCACCACTATTACCAACATTTCCACCACCACCACCACTATTACCACATTTCCACCACCACCACCACTATTACCAACATTTCCACCACCACCACCACTATTACCAACATTTCCACCACCACCACCACTATTACCAACATTTCCACCACCACCACCACCACCACCACTATTACCAACATTTCCACCACCACCACCACCACTATTACCAACATTTCCACCACCACCACCACCACTATTACCAACATTTCCACCACCACCACCACTATTACCAACATTTCCACCACCACCACTATTACCAACATTTCCACCACCACCACCACTATTACCAACATTTCCACCACCACCACCACTATTACCAACATTTTCCACCACCACCACCACTATTACCAACATTTCCACCACCACCACTATTAACCAACATTTCCACCACCACCACCACCACTATTACCAACATTTCCACCACCACCACCACTATTACCAACATTTCTACCACCAACCACCACTATTACCAACATTTCTACCACCACCACCACTATTACCAACATTTCCACCACCACCACCACTATTACCAACATTTCTACCACCACCACCACTATTACCAACATTTCCACCACCACCACCACTATTACCAACATTTCTACCACCACCACCACTATTACCAACATTTCCACCACCACCACCACTATTACCAACATTTCTACCACCACCACCACTATTACCAACATTTCCACCACCACCACCACTATTACCAACATTTCTACCACCACCACCACTATTACCAACATTTCCACCACCACCACCACTATTACCAACATTTCTACCACCACCACCACTATTACCAACATTTCCACCACCACCACCACTATTACCAACATTTCTACCACCACCACCACTATTACCAACATTTCCACCACCACCACCACTATTACCAACATTTCCACCACCACCACCACTATTACCAACATTTCCACCACCACCACCACTATTACCAACATTTTCTACCACCACCACCACTATTACCAACATTTCCACCACCACCACCACTATTACCAACATTTCTACCAACCACCACCACTATTACCAACATTTCCACCACCACCACCACTATTACCAACATTTCTACCACCACCACCACTATTACCAACATTTCCACCACCACCACCACTATTACCAACATTTCTACCACCACCACCACTATTACCCAACATTTCCACCACCACCCCCACTATTACCAACATTTCTACCACCACCACCACTATTACCAACATTTCCACCACCACCACCACTATTACCAACATTTTCTACCACCACCACCACTATTACCAACATTTCCACCACCACCACCACTATTACCAACATTTCTACCACCACCACCACTATTACCAACATTTCCACCACCACCACCACTATTACCAACATTTCCAGCCTCCTGAGTTAGCACCAATTAAGCACAACACGAGACTTAGCTGTTAACACGGTTCATTCCAGAGAGGAGGGAGAGAAGGAGAGAAGGAGGAGGAGGAAAGGAAGGTAGAGAAGGTAGAGGGAAGGAGGGAAGGAGATAAAGAAGGTATAGGGAGAGGGGAGGGAAGGTAGAGGGAAGAAAAGGGAGAGAGAAAGAAGGTAGAGGGAGAGACAGAAAGTTTGAAGGAATTAAGTGAAGGAAGGAAGGAAGGAAACGTGAGATGGGGAAGAGAGAGAGAGAGAGAGAGAGAGAGAGAGAGAGAGAGAGAGAGAGAGAGAGAGAGAGAGCATATTTTACATAGACCCACGTGAATAATAATGAGAGATAAAGAATGTAAACAAAGTAACATTAATTACTTCATTTCATCTACTAGTGGTTTATGTCATTTTTCATCCCAACAAACCACTACAAAAGTAAAAATGTATTAAAGGAAAAATGAGAGAAGAGAAAATAAATAATAATAATAATAATAATAATAATAATAATCTAAATGAAA
>JAWZYT010001102.1:0-2500 GCA_034508575.1 Petrolisthes manimaculis
CACACACACACACACACACACACAACAGGGACAAAATTCCTCTGGAAAACAAAACAATATCTTCCTCTTGATTCTGGACAGTTTAATCGGGACACACACACACACACACACACACACACACACACACACACACACCTTGGTCAGGCTTTATTATTTTGACACAAGGTGACAGGAACAAGACCCACGGTAATCCTCCTGTAAACACGACCAGATGGACCACCTCACCTTAATTAATTAATTGATTGCTGGATATTAGGCTTGTCAACATGGAGGTGGTATAGCGCCAGAAAAAGGTGATAGAGAGGTGTGACAGCAAGAAGGAAGGAAATATAAAGAAAAGAGGGACAGTTGAAGAACTGAAAGATGGGAACAATTTAGTCTGGTCTCTCACTAGAGACCTTCCTAGCATGGGAAACCCTCTCTCAAAGAAATCGGGGCAGAGCAGGGGCCAGAGCCCCCTCTAGTCTAGCTCGCCAGGTCTCAGAGACACACAAGCCGCCCACCACGTCAAGGCGGTTCCGTTGGGGGGACCTCACCTTAAGGGGTATTTATTCACTTTTGTTTATATTGGAGAGACTCTATTTTCTCCAAAGTATAAATTATATGCCAGGAAACACGACCGGATGAACACAAATACTTTGTGTTCTGTTTGGATTATTAGTTTGGGGGGATTCAGTTGTCTCAGATTTACTTGTTATATTTGGCCAATGGGGTTCTAATGAAGAGCTTGGAAGGTATTGTTGATGTTGATGTTTTTGTTGTTGTTTCTGTTGTTGTTGTTGTTGTTGTAGTTGTTTTGGTTTTGGTTTTGGAGGTATAGGTGTATGTGGACACTGAAATAATGGTTGTTTTTGTGGTTGTTGTTGTACTAGTAGTTGTTGTAGTAGTGGTTGTTGTTGTTGTTGTTGTTGATGTTTGAGATAGTGTTCGATGAGGTGATGTATGGGGGGAGGGGGAAGTGTTGAGTGATGATGATGATGATGATCTGAAATATTAAGAAGAAGAAAGAGGAGGACAAAGAATAAGAGGGGGTGGAAAAGGAGGCTTAGAAGGAGGTGAAAGGATAAAGGGAGTAGGAGGAGGAGGTGGAGGTGGAAGGAGAACAAGAGAAGGAGGAGGAGGTGAAAGGAGAAAGAAAGGAGGAGGGGGAGGAGGAAGAGAATGGAAAAGATTAGTGGGGAAAAAGAAGGAGACTTAGAAGAAGGGGAAATAGAAATTGAGAAGGAAAAGACAAAAGAGGAAGAGGAAGAACGGGTGAGAGAAGGAGGGAGGCAGAAGGGAAATGCGTCTGCCTCTGCCTGCATGTTTGATCAGAGGAGAAGGCTGCATGGGGACTGGATGGGTACCCTCCTCTTCTTCCTCTTCTTCTTTTTGCTTCTTCTCTTCTCCTTTTTGTTACTACCTTCTCCTCCTTTTCCTTCCTTCCTTCCCTAATTCTTTTCTTATCTCTGTGCCGCCTGCTCTGGAAATGTGTTCGGTATATTTTCTCATACTAAAACTCAAGCCAACAACTCTGTTTATAAATGCATATGGCTTTTAAACCGAAGAGGGACAGTTGTTAGGTCGACCCACATTATTCCCAAGTCTCTCACAGTGTAGTGCAATAAGGTGGTGTGTTTTACAAGAGGAAGTATGTGTACAGCACCAATTCTGCCAAGGTATAGGGAAGGTGGGGGGGGGGGAGTTAATGTATTACAGAAGAGAGTGCTATACCAAGTCTCTCATTGTCTAGTACACCTTAAGGAGAGAGTGAGAGTGAGAGAGTACCCAGTTATGTAGTTACCATGATGATTATGTAAGTTAATAATAATAATAATAATAATAATAATAATAATAATAATAATAATAATAATAATAATAATAATAATAATAATAATAATAATAATTAATAGTAATTAATAAGTCCTCCTATACATCACGCCAATCCCTACCAAAACACATAGATAAGGGCGAAGAAAGAAAAAGGAAAAAAAGTGGGAGGGACAGCCAAACCAAGTCAAATAAAAATGGCCTTCCTTCACTCTATTACTTCCTCGTAATAATAAATCTGACAACTTTATCCATTGTTCCTTATCATATTCTATCTTCGCCTCATTCACTCATTTACTCCTTCAAAGCCAATTCAGATATATTGGCCTTGTACTTATCTATCTCCTTCATGATTCTCTGTCATTTCTTATTGTTAGTTTTCTCTGTGATTTTTTTTTGAGGGTCAATTGTGCAAAATTTAGGAGTCTCGGGTCATTTGATGCATATCGTCTGTCGCTGTCGCTGTCGCTGTTGTTGTTGTTGTTGTTGTTGTTGTTGTTGTCGTTGTTGTTGTTGTTGTTGTCGTTGTTGTCGTTGTTGTTGTTGTTGTTGTTGTCGTTGTCGTTGTCGTTGTTGTTGTTGTTGTTGTCGTTGTCGTTGTTGTTGTTGTTGTTGTTGTTGTTGTTGTTGTTGTTGTTGTTGTTGTTGTTGTTGTTGTTGTTGTTGTTATTATTATTATTATTATTTTTAT